>JAVJIF010034683.1:0-135626 GCA_038442645.1 Agave tequilana
TTATTTTAATAAGAAATAAAGCTTAAAGAGCCCAAAAGCCCAGATCCAAGCCCATGTTTGAAGCCCAGGTGAAAAAGTGCAATTACAAGAGTCAAAAATGCAAATACAAGGGCTAAAAGTTGCAATATCAGAGAAAAGGGAAGGATAGACTTCTATCCAACCCTAAACACTTGCAGGATGAGGATAAAAGCCCAAGATAAGAAGGAAATTCGTGGAAAGAAGATTTGAAGAAATCTGGATTAAGGGTAACTTGATTACTAAGTTATCTCGAAAATTCAGATTAAAAGGCCAGGATGCATATTCCAGAAGCATGCGCCCAGATGGACGGACCAGGAGAAGCCACGCGCCAAAAGCGCGGGCCTGACTCCACTGAACTGCCGCAGAAACGCGGCAAAAGCCGCAATTCTGCGGCAGTATGGAGGACTCTGACTACCAGCTTATTCTAAATTCATACGGGACTCTATCTTCTTCTTTCTGCACTATAAATATCCCTGCTTAGGCGCAGCAGAAAGGGCATCCAGAGACGTATTAGGGTTTCTTTAGCCATTTTTCTTTAAATTTCAGCAAGTTGTAATCTTTGTTTCAAGCACGGTGTGGAGAAGAAGGAGCTTTGTAATTGGAGTTTACTCTCGAATAAAGTTACCTTTTTGCCACTAATTTTCTGTCATTTAATTTTGCATTTACTTTGTGATTTCTTGAGTTTGGTTTGATCTGTGATTTCTCGATTCTCTTTATTTTCTCTCTTTCTTTATTCTTCTCATATAAAAAAAAAGAAAAGAAAAATAATAAAAAGATGATGAACTAATCTTCCTTTGTGGTTTGCTGAATTCTTAAGCAACCCTAAGCATGTTTGGAGTTGAACAGATTAATAATACTTTTTAGAAACCCTAGGTTTAAAGTAGATTGCTTGAGGACTAAATGGATAATCAGCTTTCTAATCTGGGGTTACACTTTTAAATAATTCCTCACCCTTTCATATTTAAGAACTTTGACAGCGTAACTTCAAGGTAATGCTTTTCTTCCGCTGTACTTAGATGTTAAGATGAAATCGTGTTGAATGTTAAAAGGTGCGAACTAGTAAGATTCTAAAACTCTTTTATTTTGCTTGCACATCGCTAATAAACCTAGGATTAATTTCACATATATTAAGATGATGTTAAATCTCCTTAACTTGCAATAGGGTTGGTGGTAGAAGATCAGCAAAGCCACATCTTTCATATCATATACTCAAATCTAATCACTTCTTCTCTTATTTTGAAGTTAAAGAGGAATCGGGTCGAAAGCTTGCATCGCATCCTTCCCTGAGGATCACGACCCGCTTGAGCCCTTGCTACAGCGATTCACATTGGGACTAAGAAATCTGAACTTCTTTTTATTTTTAAAATCTCAATCAAATTTTGGCGCCGTTGCCGGGGAAGGAACGGCACGATTTCCTCGTTCTAATCATTCTTTATTCTTTCTGTTGCAGTACAAGAACAGGAAACAAAACAGAGCAGCAGCAAGGGACATACAGCAATCCAGTGCCTCTGCCCTCGAAGGCAGAGCACCTGGACCTACTAATTTGCCGCAGAAACGCGGCAAAAGCCGCGATAGCCGGCAGTAGTAGTGAACTACTAACCTGCTTTTCTGCAGGTTGCTCGCATTGCAAAATTCTAATTTCTGCTGTGATATTATTTCTCTGTGATCACTCTGCAACTACTAAAAAAAAAACATTAACCTATTTGTTGAAAATAAAAAAATAATAATAATATATTTTTTAGACTCTTGCATTTAGGGCACGTGTCTATTTTAATTCTTTTTAAATTCTGTTGAAGAGTGCTGGCGACAAGGTACGTTTGCATAGCATATAGATTAGGAAACACTCTGGTTGTTTACTGCTTTCTTGAGTGATTACTTTTCTACAGCTTTACACGTACATAATTCATCTTAAAGGGCATAACTCATAAGCAAAGATAAGGTGGGGATTTCATCACCCTTCCTTGGCCCACAAATCATATCCGTCACACTCACAAACCCTAACCTTAAGTAAAATTTGATTAGACGTTGGCCCTAGGTTAACTCGGACTCAATAGGAGATTGACCGAAGGAGGAAAATTGTTCGAAATTAAATCTTATCAAATCGGTGTCTAGGCAGGGGATTGAGGCCGAAAGCCGAAGAACGGTGGTTATTTAATTAGGAACGTCTCTGACGGAAACTCCACCCGGTCTTGCCACTTACCTGGCCGATTAGCTTGTGGTTAACGTCGACAGTAGACTCCTAAGGACAGTCTAAAGTTAGGAGTCGTCTAGGTCCAGGCTTACCCTAGATTAGGATTTTGATTGTTTTCTTTGATTGATTGGGTGAACTTGTTTGCTGATTGTGCATGCCCGCTTGGTCGAGAGACCCACTTACATCCAGGCTAACTAGAACTAGTTCACCACCCGAGCTCAAGCCCGACCCACACATGGCACAACCAATATCACTCCAAGATAGGTTCTATCCTATTAGGACCTCTCTTCCTTCTTGCATCAAGCTTAACGATGAAGGTGTTGACCCATTTGAGCTTAAGCCACAATACATCAACACCTTCCGAAATTTCATGGACTTGACTCCGAGGATGCATACTTCTTCATAAGGGAATTTGAGGAAGTATGTCTCATGATGATATTTCCTAAGTTAGGAAAAGATGACACAAAACTTAGGTTTGTCCCCTTTGCTTTGAAGGATTAGCAAAAAGAAATGGCTCTACAGTTTAGAGGCCAGTTCTATATCTCTTGGATAATTTTGTTAAGGCATTCTTAAAGAAATTTTATCCTGTTCACAAGAATTGATTAGTAGAAGAATATCCTACAGTTTAAGCAGACAGCCAATGAGCCCTTTTGGAAAATACTTCGAACGTTTCAAGGACCTCCTTGCCCAATACCCTCACCATGGATAGAGAAATGGCGATTATGCCAAGTTCTATATGATGGATTAGAATATCAAACTAAAACGTTGTTAGAATTCATGTGCCAAGGAGGATTTCTGAAAAAAGGACGAAACTGATGGATGGCAATTGTATGAGGAATTAGCTGAAAAATACCATCCAATGGGAACCTACTCCTGAAAAATCTAGGACTAATGACCCACTTCTTCAAAAGGAGGTATCCATTCCATTGAGGCCAACGTAGCAACTGATGCTAAGTTAGCTGCTGTTATGCGAAGACTTGAGGCTCTTGAAACTAAAAGCTAGTCTCTGTGAACCAAGTCAGCCCCAACTTCGCGGGCTGTACTTATTGTCAAGATATGAACCATGTGTTCGAGTAATGTCCTGTTTTTATCGCGCATCAAAGCTTGCCCGAACATATGAGTGCGGCCTTCACAAGGCCCGCCAACAATCCGCCCGCCAACAATCCATATTCGCCCACCTACAATCGGTGGAGAACACCATCCCAATTTGTCATGGGGCCAAAGTAACAATGATCAAACTAGGCCCCAAATTCTCCAACAATTTCCAAAATCCGCCTATCAAAATCCTCCACCCTCTTTCTAATATTCGCAAATGGAATCAAGACTCTCCAATATGGAAAGAAAGGTGGACACTCTCGTTAAAAGCAATGACACGCTGGCTCAAGTTTTTGACTAGGATAGAGATGCAAATGAATCAGCAAGAAAGGCAAAAGGGTACTCTACCTAGTCAACCATTCCCAAAACCCTAGGAACTCTAGTCAAGCTCACTTGGCTGAAGAGAATCATATGAGTCAGTGCAATGCAATTCATAACATTGCGGTCGGGAAAACAAGTTGATAACCAAGTATCAACACCATCAAGTTCTAAACAAGCATTCAGCTTGCCTGATCCCACTCCATCTCAACTTGATGCCAACAACACGAAAAAAAGACAAGTCAGCCGAAGATATGCACAAGCCCATCGCACCCTACCCAAATAGGCTTAAAGATAAGCAATGTGCACAAATGGATAAGGTACGCGAGATTTTTAATCAAGTCAAGATCAATATACCTCTTCTTGATGCAATTCAACAAGTCCCTAAGTATGCCAAGTTTATTAAGGACATGTGCACAAAGAAGAGAAAGAAATGTGCCCAAGAAGGTTTTTCTAGCCACTAACATTAGTGAGCTTTTGTCCAACCAGATCCCTTCAAGTATAAGGACCTGGTTGCCCCACTATCTCTTGCACAATAGGTCAAACTGCAATTAAGCATGCACTTCTTGATTTGGGAGCAAGTATCAACTTACTCCCTTCTCAGTCTACCAAAAACTTGGGTTGGGCGAACTTAGTCCGACTAAGGTTACAATCCAATTAGCTGACCGATCCATAAAATTCCCAAAGGAGAAATTACCGATGTGCTCATCCGAGTTGGGAGTTTATCTACCCAGTAGATTTTGTTGTTCTGGAGACCGAACCTGTATCCACTCTTCGGTCTCAAACTCTCGTTATCCTAGGGCGTCCGTTCCTTGCAACTGCAAATGCGATCATAAAATTGTAGGAATGGATCCATGAGGTTGACCTTTGGAAACATTGAAAATCACTTAGAGGGGGGTGAATGATAGTGATGATGCTAATCAAAGGGCAATTTAAAAATTTAAAGCTACAACAATCACAATCAAGAATCACAAGATGAATGCAAGCAAGTAAGTATGACAATGAATATGATGAGCAAGTAATAAGTGCAAGCAAAGTAAGTAAGAATTGCAAGAATGTAACCAATCGCAAACACAAGGATATGTTATCGAGGTCGAGCACCCAGCTCTACTCCCCGCCTTCCCCAGAAGGATTCCGACCACTTCCACTATCACAAAGATCTCAATTACAATGGAGTACCCAACTCCTACAATCTCAAGAACAAGTAATTTCCTTGGTAGTCAAAAGACCACAAACTCTCTCTTTCAAATATCTCTTCCCTTACAAAGGTCCTTAGAGAATATTGAGTAGGAATGAAGCTCTTGTGTGTAAGGAGAAAAGAGATTAAATCAGAGTATTTGAAAAACCCTTCAGAAAATCAGTGAGAAATTCAGCACAAAAACCAAAAACAAGTCTCTTTTGAAAGCCTTAAACTTTTGAATTTTCTAGCAATAATTGTTGTAACAAATCTCTCCCCAAACACCCCTATTTATAGGAGAGGGCTAGGGTATAGGGATAAAACATAATTACTGATGTTTAGGAGGTAATAGATCAAAATATATCCTTAAACAAATTTTAAACACAAAAGACAAAATAAACAGCTCCCTTAAAATCTGCCCGTTACTGTTCAACGGACACATCGGTCGACTGGCCGGTCGACGGTAGATCAAAAATTTGACCGTTATAGGCTAGCGGTCGACCGACTCGGTCGACTGATAAAACCTGTGAGCAAAAACAATATAGTCCGGTCGACCGTGTCGGTCGACCGACAGATATGCACACGGATACGTGCATCTGCCAGAACTTCGGTCGACTGGTCCGGTCGACCGGACCAGACTGACACAGACTCGGTCGACTGCCCCGGTCGACCGGATCAGGTCAAAAATCAATTTTAAGAAAGAAAACAAAGAGGATTTTGATTTTAACAAAAATACTTTTGAACAGGAAATAGAATTTAAACATAAAGATGTATTTGTAGGCAAAAACTTGTATGCAAAATATTTTTGTATAATTTGTAAGAAATTATTTTGGAATGAGCATGTGCGCAAAAACGTGTGTGATAGAGCTTCAAACTATCCACTATTCTTTACATACTATAAACTGAAAAACAAATTACATGAAGACTTCTTGAGCTATCTTCAAGTCTTTGAGCCATCCAATGCCTTGCTAGTGCCTTCTCTTCTATGATCCTTCCTTGATGTGCAATTTGCCTTCCTTGCTTTGTGGAACTTAGAAGTTCTTGCAATAGCTAAGCGAATGGTCTCTAAACATGGTACAAACCTGAAACTTATCTTAACAAACTTATTAGTACCAAATAGCTCATATTGGTTTGTCATCATCAAACACAAAACAATTGGAGAGTGTAACCTCTGGGCCAACAATCTCCCCCTTTTTGATGATGACAAAACAAATAAGCTATTACAAAAATATAGGGAGGAGAAAACTCCCCCTCAATTATGCTATACATAAAACACAAGAATATGCTCTAGATACCAATAATTGAAATGATGCACCAATTATTGAAACTAATATAAAACACAAAAATTGCTCTTGATACCAAAAAATACCAAAAACAACTAAAACACAAGAATTCTCAAAAAAAAACATGAATTCAAAAACTCATACATACCTAAACATAAAACTCATAAAACAAATCTTTAAAATTAAAGCATATAAATTCATATGGAACCAAGACCAAATGAACTTATTTTTGTCATGTAAACTTATTCTCCCCCTTTTTGTCATACATCAAAAAGGTTATGAAAAACATGTCTATTCAATAATACAAACATTAAGTTCTCCACAAATAAACGAAAATCTAGCAAAATCAAGAGGTTTAGTGAAATATCGGCTAGTTGGAAATCCGTGAAAACATAATCAATATCTATATCACCTTTCTCAAAATGATCTCTAAGAAAGTGATATCTAATCTCAATGTGCTTGGTCTTACTATGTTGATTTGCATTTTTTGTCATGTGTATAGTACTAGTATTATCACAAAATATTTTTATATGATCAAAGTGCAAATCAAAATCAAGGAGAGTATGTTTCATCCAAAGGACTTGTGCACAACAAGCCCCCGCGGCAACATACTCCGCCTCGGCGGTTGAGAGAGCTACGAAATTTTGCTTCCTAGAGGACCATGAAATAAGACAATTACCAAGAAATTGACATGTCCCACTAGTACTCTTTCTATCTACTCTACAACCCGCATAGTCGGCATCCGAATAACTAGTCATTGAAAAATCTATAGTTTTTGGATACCAAAGACCCATTCCAATAGTGCCCTTAATATAACGAATAATGCGTTTTACCGCAATAAGATGAGACTCTTTAGGACACGATTGAAATCTAGCACAAAGACACACACTAAACATGATATCCGGCCTACTTGCCGTCAATATAAAAGACTTCCTATCATGCTTCTATATAATTTAATATCAACTTTTTACCTTGTTCGTCCTTATCAAGCTTGGTTGTAGTTGCCATTGGAGTGTTGCAAGCCTTTGATTCTTCAAGCCAAACTTCTTTTACTAGCTCCTTTGCGTACTTGGCTTGGTTAATGAAGGTTCCATCTTGCAATTGCTTGATTTGGAGTCCAAGGAAGAAATTGAGCTCACCCATTGAAGACATTTCAAATTCAAGTTGCATGACCTTCTCAAAATCCTTGCATAAAAGCTCATTAGTAGATCCAAAAATTATATCATCAACATAATTTGCACAATTAAAATATCATTATCAACATGCTTAGTAAAAAAGAGTTGTGTTACTTTGCCTTTAATAAAATCATTTGAAATGAGAAACTAGAAAGCCTTTCATATCAAGCTCTTGGAGCTTGTTTCAATCCATACAAAGCTTTATCAAGTTTAAAACAAAATCGGGATGAACATGATCAATAAAACGGGAGGTTGAGAAACATAAACTTCTTCATTAATAAAACCATTCAAAAATGCACTTTTCACATCCATTTGAAAAAGTTTAAAATTTTTTAAAACATACAAAAGCTAGTGTCATCCGTATGGCTTCAAGCCGGCTACGGGTGCAAAGGTCTCCTCAAAGTTAATTCTCTCAACTTGAGTGTAACCTTGGGCCACTAACCTAGCTTTATTCCTAATGACATTTCCGGACTCATCCATCTTGTTTCTAAGATCCACTTAGTACCAATTATTGGTCTATCGTGGGGCTTAGGAAAAGGTGCCAAACTTGGTTGCGCTCAAATTGATTGAGTTCCTCTTGCATGGCAAGCAACCAATATGGGTCCGTCTCGGCTTCGAGAATGTCTTTTGGTTCAAATGAGAAATGAAAGCAAAGTTACCACATAGGTCATGGAGTTTGGAGCGCGTTGTGACTCCTTTAGATGCATCACCCAAGATGAGCTCCTTAGGATGATTTGTAGCGTATCTCCAAGCTTTAGGAAGCGGTTGAGTGCTTTCCTCCTTATCCTCTTGAACTTCACCAATAGGGTCTAGCTTTTCTTCTTGAGCGGGTGAGTCCTTCAAGGATAGTCTCTCCATGTCTTCACCTAATGGTTCAATCTCTACAACATTCTCAACAACCACATTAGATTCTTCAAATTAACATGCATGGATTCTTCTATGGTAAGAGAAGATCTAATGAAACTCTATATGCTTTGCTAGTAGAGGAATATCCAACAAAGATAGCCTCATAAGCATTAGCATCAAAATTTACCCAAATTATCCTTAGTATTTAAAACAAAACACTTACATCCAAAAACTTTAAAATATGCAACATTAGGTTGTCTAGAATGATACATTTCAAATGATGTTTTTGAAGAATTTTTGCACAAATAAATACGATTCGATATATAGCATGCGGTGTTTACGGCCTCGGCCCATAAATATTGAGGGAGGTCATATTCACTTATCATTGTCCTAGCCATCTCTTGAAGTGTTCTATTTTTCCTTTCTACAACTCCATTTTGTTATGGAGTTCTAGGACAAGACGTTTCATGCTTAATTCCCTTTTCATCACAATAAGTCATGAAGAGTTGGTTAATAAACCCACCACCTCTATCACTTCTTATTCTCAAAATCGGAAAAACCTTTTTCTTTTTCAACTCTTTCGAAAAATCTTGAAATAAGAAAAAGTTTGATCTTTATGTTGCTAAAAGAAAACCCAAGTAAAACGGGAGAAATCATCAACCAAAACAAATGCAAATCTACTTCCATTTAAACTCTTAGTTTTTAGTTGGTCCAAAAAGATCCATATGAATTAATTCTAAAGGCCTAGTTGACATGATATCCTTGATTGGTTTAAAGGAAGACTTGGTTTGTTTCCCAAGTTGGCACGCACCCAAATGCGGTCTTTCTCAAAATTCAAGCAAGGTATACCCTTCACCAATTCCTTGAATTAATCCTAGAAATATGGTCAAAAGATGCATGTCCTAATCTTCTATGCCAAAGCCAGAATTTTCATCAAAAGCATTCAAGCATTTAGTAGAACAATCTAAATTAAGCATGTCAATAATATAAAACATTATTATCACGAAAACCGGTAAGAATACAATCATTAGATTTAACATCAAAAATCTTGCAAGAAGTATCATCAAAAACAACTTTAAGTCCACGGTCACAAAGTTGGCTAATGCTAAGCAAATTATGTTTCAAACCATCAACTAAAATAAACATTCTCAATAATAGGAGATGCACCAAATTTGAATGTTACCTATACCGATGATAGTTCCTTTGGAGTCATCCCCGAAGGTGACGGTGCCACCTTCCATGTACCTTGATAGGGTTGTGAAGTTGTTGATGTCCCATGTCATGTGTCTGGAACAACCACTATCAAGGTACCACCGCTCCCTACGTCTTGGAGCTTTGTGTGTACCTACATCAAAACAATTTAAGACTTGATTTTGGTACCCACATTTTCTTGGGTCCTCTAGGGTTAGTGTCATGAACCCAACAAGATTATTTGTTCTATTTAGTTGATCATAGCAAAACTTAGCTAAATGTCCATTTTTACAAAATATGCATCTATATACTCTACCATATTTAAAAGCATAGTGGGTGTGTGATTTGTGAGCATGAGCATTGTGAGCATGAGCATGAGAGGTGTTAGCATGAGAATTCTTAGCTTGTGAAGTGTTAGCATGTGAAGTGTGCTTTTTAGAAAAACATGTTCTCAAGTTTCTTAGTATTGAAAGCACAATCATTTAAAACTTTTTCGAAATCATTCATTTTGGATTTAAAAGAAGAAATTTCTTTTTCATCAATAATAGGAGATTTTGCTTACAAGAACTCTTGTAGGCACAAAATTCTTTTTGCATGGAAATGAAATTAGAAGAACATCATCTTTTTCTTTAGAAACAATGGCAAGTTGATTCTTAAGAAAAGCAACTTCTTTTTGTAATTTAAGCATTCAAGTTTCTTATTATCATAAGTTTCAGAAAGTTCTACAAAGGCATGAACTAGAACTTCCTTACTTAGTTCATCATCTTCATCATCATGGGATTGAGGGTTACCTTAGGTGTGTTTGCCATGAAACACATATTAGCTTGATCCACCTCCTCTTCGGACTCGCTTTCCGAATCCCATGTTGCTTTGTAGGCTTTCTTCTCCTCCGGTTTCTTTGGCTTGAAGGAGGAAGTCATCTTCTTCTTGAACTCCGGACAATCCGCCATGATATGTCCGGGTTTGCGACAATTATAGCGAATGATCCTCCGCTCCTCTTTGCCTTCGAATTTTTCTCCGGAAGTTGAACTTGTTCTTTCGGTACAACCTCTTGACATTCCGCACAAGGAGAGTTAGCTCCTCATCTTCTTCTTCGTCTTCATCATCGTCATCATTGGTGGATGAAGTCTTGAAGGCTATGGATTTCTTCTTTGAAGTAGTGGCTTCTTCTCTTGCCTTCTTCTCCATCTCATGGGTCTTTAGGTTCCCAATGAGACTAATGATGTCCATCTCGTCCTTATCATTTAACTCCTTTAAGGTGGTGGCCTTGATCTCCCATGAAGAAGGAAGCGCCCGAATCACTTTCCGCACCTTTTGATCGTTGGAGATGTCATCACCTAATGAAGAAAGACCATTAGTGATTTTAGTGAACGAGTAATCATTACTATCAATAGATTCTTCATCAAGCATTTTGAATGACTCATATTGGGACCTCAAGAGATCTATTTTAGCTCTCTTGACTTGTGAAGTCCCTTCCTGTGTGACCAATAAATGTTGCCAAATCTCATAGGCGGATTGGCAATGAATTACCCGTGTAAGGTCATCCTCATTCAAGGCTTAATAGGGAGTTTGGGCTTTGGAGTTAGCCTCATATTCTCTAAAGTTGAAGTCGGTCCAAGTGCTCTCATCACTATCGGGTGCTACATAGGGTTTAGTCAAGGACTTGGCCACTAAGCTACCCAAAGATTGCAAAAATATAGTCATCCTAACCTTCCAAATTGGGAAATTAAGTCCATCAATTTAGGAGGGGTTTGATGTTATCGGCCATGTTTACTAGTGATGAATGAATGAATGAATGAATGTTGATTAGCAAATATTAAGGATCTCTCTATGGATGTTAAGCCAAACCTAGAGTCCAAGCTCTGATACCAATTGAAAATCACCTAGAGGGGGGGTGAATAGGTGATGATGCTAATCAAAGGGCAATTTAAAAATTTAAAGCTACAACAATCACAATCAAGAACACAAGATGAATGCAAGCAAGTAAGTATGACAATGAATATGATGAAAGTAATAAGTGCAAGCAAAGTAGAGTAAGAATTGCAAGAATGTAAACCAATCGCAAACACAAGGATATGTTATCGAGGTTCGAGCACCCAGCTCTACTCCCCGCCTTCCCAGAAGGATTCCGACCACTTCCACTATCACAAAGATCTCAATTACAATGGAGTACCCAACTCCTACAATCTCAAGAACAAGTAATTTCCTTGGTAGTCAAAAGACCACAACTCTCTCTTTCAAATATCTCTTCCCTTACAAAGGCCCTTAGAGAATATTGAGTAGGAATGAAGCTCTTGTGTGTAAGGAGAAAAGAGAATTAAATCAGAGAGTATTTGAAAAACCCTTCAGAAAATCAGTGAGAAATTCAGCACAAAAACCAAGAAACAAGTCTCTTTTGAAAGCCTAAACTTTTGAATTTTCTAGCAATAATTGTTGTAACAAATCTCTCCCAAACACCCCTATTTATAGGAGAGGGCTAGGTATAGGGATAAAATATAATTACTGATGTTTAGGAGGTAATTAGATCAAAATATATCCTAAACAAATTTTAAACACAAAAGACAAAAATAAACAGCTCCCTTAAAATCTGCCCGTTACTGTTCAACGGACACATCGGTCGACTGGGCCGGTCGACCGGTAGATCAAAAATTTGACCGTTATAGGTGATTAAACTAGAAAGGTGTACTTATTATGTGTATAAGAATGTATTTGATGTACCCTTTCTTGTCTCCGTTATAGTATAGGACTATACCGAGTCGATTCTCAGGGAGAGCTCGCGATGGAAGCTTTACGTGGTGGTAGTGAGTGAACAAACGAGTATTCTTCTCTTGCTTATAACTTAGTGAATCAAATGCAAAAGAAACTAAAAGAAAGGATGGCTATGTTCATGGTGGAAATCGTTGGAAAAGAAATCAATAAGTGGATGTGGTATTCACAAGAAAAGGAAAGGAAACTTAAAGAAGAAGCAATCCATGACTAGCTTACCTTGCTAGCTTGCCAAGACTTACTAGACCTTGATAGCGAATGCGTGCCTAATGTTGTCACTCCATCGGCTTGGAATTCGTCTCGCGTGTTGATCTAATTACTTTCTCACTTTGAAGACGGTGGTTTAACCATCGGAGAAGAGAAGATCATACAACTTGCAAGATGAACAAAGCAATCACCCATGAGTTAGTGAAGATGGCAAGGCTAGAGGTTAGCTAGTACATGAGAAAGAATTAGCTACAAGCCATTAAAGAACTAAAACAAAGCTTGAAGTAAATTGCAAGAATTAAAGAAAGCAATAAAGAAAGCATGTAAAGAAAACACTAAACTAGAACCAAGCTTCAAGTAGAGGAAGGAGGATGGATCAATCCTTGTTGCTTCAAGTGTCACTCTTGATTACACAAGCTCTCTCCCTCACAATCACTCTCTTTTACATTGAATTCTAGGGAAGAAGAAGAGGGATCTAAAGAACAAAACCTAAAGAGAAAAATACATGAAAATTACAACAACTAAACTAATCTCCTCTCTTCTCCATTCAGTCTCAGCTCGCAGGTAACTTGTGGAGTATTTATAGGCTGCTGCAGGTGAAGCTTCGAGAGCCCAGGTAGTTTCCACAAAATCCGGGGCCATAACAACCTAGATCTGCCGCGCTGGCGCGGCCCAACTGAATCCGTTCAGCAACAGATTTCTGTTGCTGATGGGTTACGGGGTTGTTGGCCACGTGGTATATCTGGAATCTTCGTTTGTTGCGCGGATTTCTCTAGATCTGGGATTTAAATTTGGCTTTATCTTTAATCTTGATTAACATTAATTATGGTTAATTAAGTGATTATTTGGATATCTCTCCTTTAAGTGTGTACCTGCAAATATGTAGAGAAGAGGAGTAAAAATCACATATTTATTTGTAATATACATGGGAATTATGATGTAAAATATGCAATATTGGATACCAATCACACCCCCACACTTATTCTTTTGCTCGTCCCGAGCAAAACAAAGAAAAGAAAACTATACTACCAATTTTATTACACCACTTTCGCAGGTGACGCGATTGCACTGAGCATGTGCAACAAGCCGTTAAACCTCCAGGTTACCCTAGAGGAGGAGTGTTGTCTCCTGAGGGTTTTCAGCGGATTACACCCACAAAATCCATAAAGAAAGAAGACAAATGTTAGTATTTTGAAAACGCATTTTGAAAGAGAGACAAGTTTACGAACTATTTTTGCAAAAATATAAGTGATCTTAGGTCATAAGTCCACCTATAATCATTCTCCCTTAAACTTAGTCTCTATGCAAGATCTTGTCTTCAATTAAGGTAAGAATTCAAAATTGGATTGAATACTTTTATCTTTCATAAAACCTAGATAATATGCACACCGTGCTCAGTGAAAATTTCTGGATTTCAACTCCAACCATCAAGCCATTTATTTAATATATATATATTTTTCTACTTTTTCTTCCCTTAGTTTAGGCTTTCTAGTTTACCCTTGTAACGAGCTTTAACCGATGACTCCCAAACCAGACGGTCTTAGGGCACCAGATGAGAAAACATCCTCGGGTTTAAGGTCTCGAGTAAAAAAGGCCACGAAACTAAAGGGGATTATTTATTTCCTTTACCACCGTTAGGCGTGAATAATCATGCTTCTTGAGGCACAATTCTCCAGCTTAATAGGTGATGTTTTATTTATATATTTATTTTTTTCTTTATATTTTTTTTATATATATGGCATTTTAGGTCTTTGTTTCCATCCCAAAAATGTGTAAGTGTGAAGTGCATACTTATCTAAGGTAAAAATTCAGATAAAAATATCTCACCAATTTTACTTACTTAGCCTATAATTTCAAACAAGATCTATTATTTCAACTAGGTTTAAGATGTCATAATTAAGGCTTTCTTAATCCTAAGATACATCTTAATTTTCTTAAAAATAGATCTAAACTTTGTCTCTTATTTCAAAAAGTTTTTTTTTTATTATTTTTTTAATTTTCTAAAAGAAAAGTCAAATCTAAAAAGAAAAGATAAAATCTAAAAATAAATGGAAGACCTAAAAAAAATAAAAATCCTATAAAGAAAATAAAAAGTCCTATGTTAGTACATACCCCCCATACCTATCTCATGCATTGTCCTCAATGTATGCAAGATAAAAATGATGCATGAAATAGGTAAGGTAAAAAGTCACTCCCTCCTCCTCTTTGGACCCGCAGTGGTACTGGGTCCTGCTGACTGTGTCCTCCTCAATCTCGCCTCAATGCCCTCTAATCTGGAGGTTTGCTCCTCCATCTTCTTCTCAATCTCACTTGACCCCTAAAAATTTTCTTCATGCCCTTCCAGATGGAAGACATGAAAGCTCGTGATTCTGCTGGGGGTTCCTGCCTCCAAAATTCAGGTTCATCCTCTTCCTCAAAACTCTCCTCAGAGGAGGACTCTACCGGTACATCCTCAGCTTGGACTGTAGGAGTCCATACTGCGTGTAAACAACTAGTGTACGAACTGGTAGATCTCTCGGGTGCAACAAACACTCTATCAAATGAATCAAAGAGATCATCTGGTAGACACAGACGTGTTATTAAGGTGGGATGTGAGTATTTGGCACCTCTTGTGCGAGAAGAGTTGGTGAAAGTGCGTGGAAGATGACCTTGTTTAAACAAACCGTGTGCTGACGTGTCATTAAGTCATGTATAATCTGCAAACACAGGCCTGTTGAAGGTCGTGGTATGGTCTAACCCTAAAATATTGCGTTGGATCCAACGTCCAACGCAATGAACATTCCTAAACGTGGTGTTAGCCTTTAAACCACGATCCTGCTCAGTACAGCGAGCCCCAAAACAGTCATATAGTCAATCAAAGGGAGAGGCTCGCTTGGGTATGTGACAGTTGGGACATTAGTGACTTCCTCAAGAAGAGGAAGCGTGACAAGAAAATCCCCGGTGGGCATATGGACAGTGAACTGGTATGCTTGTGGATCTACGATGCTAGGTCAAGATGAGTGTAAAACATCGTCACAAGTTCGGGACAATAGAATGCCTCGGTCTCAGAATTATCATATATTAATGTGTACCAATTCCTAGCCCTAATTCGTTCTAAAAATACATGTCCATAACCATTTGGATCAATTAAAATCCGCCCAAAATCTTTTTCAGCGAAAATTGAAGGTGCCATAACAGAGATTTAAGATCAAAACAGTAAAAAGAGGAGATTAGAACTCGAACCGCCCCCGGATTACGTGGGGGGAAAGATTTGATCTCTGCAGTGGGTTCAGAGAATTCTGAAGGAATTTTGTGGCACCAGATCTCCAACAAGCGCTTAAAATCGATCGGTTCAGAATTTTCTGGGCGCAGGGAGCTTTAAGAATGCCGCGTTTGCGCGGCTGGAGCGGCGGTTCCGCGGCAGAGTGAGAAAATCTGGGGAGAAGGAAAATTTTGATGGCGGCGGTTTGGGAAAGAGATGTAGATCTGAGGAGTGTTTTCTCGGGTGAGGGAGGAAGTCTGTGGAAGGGGGTCTTTTTATAGGAGGGAAAGAATTTTTGAGAGTTCCCAATCTATCCCTAGGTCAAAAAGAATTTACCCTAGGGATTTGGAAGTTTTGAAAGAGAAGTTTTGACTCCTAGGAATTGGGAATGACCTAAAATTAGGAATTCTTGAAAGATGGAATTTGAGAAATCCTAGGAATTTAGAGAGATGGAAACTCTTTAAGCATAAAAATCCCTCCTTTATTTCTATTTATTTTTTTTTATATTATTTTTTTTTATTTATTTTCTAAATTCTATGTTAGTAAATCCTATGTTAGTAAAAAAATTATCTTAAGGTGGTGGTTCCGGTGGTGGACGGATTGGTCCACGGGAACATGGCCCAATCAACTTGTCGTTGGGTTTTCAGGAACCCACCAGAAATTTCAATAATATGACTCACAAAAATGATGTGTGCATTTAAGATTATTATGTACATTCCCCCATCTAATTTCCAAATTTTTGAAATAATTTCTGAGTTAAATTTATCAACTATCTTGTCCCAGAATGGAATATAGAATGATAGAACGGTTGACTTGGACTCGGAAAGGAACACCGACTCAGGGAAGTGAATGAAGTCAAGTAAAGTTCAGGAGTCGGAATGGATTCAGGAACTGGGTCCAAGTCAAGAAAATGAAGCTCAAGTCCACATTCAGTTTCCCATGATGGAATGTGACTATCTAAGATTAGTGATTCAAGTTCAGGAGGGTTAGGAATCAAAACTGACTCTAAAATGTTACTCAAATTGGGTAACCAAAACAGGAGTCATTAATGATTCAGGTATTTGAACTAAATCACAAACTTGAGGGTCAAAGTCACATTTCTCATTGAGTTCAATTCCACAAAATTGTGAACTTGCCAATTTGTCAATAGGATCTTCAAAAAGGTATAATTGGTCAAGTTCAACATGATCCTCAAAGATGGGTGATTCAACTTCATTGTGAATTGGGCAGGATCTAAGGTTGACTCCGGGAAAAGATTGATGTGAGGTAGAGATAACCGAGTCATTATCGAATCAGAAAAGAGGATTGAATCACTAAGTTGGAGTTCAAGATCACATTCCTTATGTAATTCAATTTCAGAAAAATGTGAACTTGCCAATTTATCAATGGGATTTTCAGAAGTATGGAATTGGCCAAGTTCAATGTGATCATCATAAAATATTGGTGATTCAATTTCAAATGGATAGGTACTGGATTCAATTCTGACTTTGGAATGGATTGAAATCAGGTAAGGATATGGAAGTCATGATTGAATCAGGAAGTAGAGTTGAATCATCTGATGAAAATTCAGGATCATAATCATGTTCAAGTTCAATTTCAGGGAAAGGAAAACTTGCCAAAATGTCAATTGGATCTGAAGTTTGGACAAGTTCATTTGTAGGAGATGAAAAACTTGCCAAAATGTCAATGGGATTTGACGTTTTGACAAGTTCAATTTTAGGAAATGAAAAACTTGCCAAAATGGAATCTGAAGTTTGGACAGTTCAGGTGGTTGTGCTGAAATTGAATCTTGATTTCCAAAACAACATGACTCTTTGGCTCGGACAGAATGGTGAGTGACATTAGAAGAATGAGAATGAAGAGTTGAATCATCAATTCTACGTCACGATTACGAGTATTTCGAGTCTGAGCCAAGAATTCAAGCATCTTTTCACAATTCATTGTTCATCATTTTGTGGAAAAGATGAAGTGTTGTCTTGGAATTGGTGATGAAATTGTGAGTCAAAAATGTGTGGTGGATGGAAAAGTGGACTCACACAAGAAATCATTACTCATAAATGGTTGTTCATTATGAAGAGGTGGAACTGAGTAAGATTCTTGAAATACTGTGGAATTGGAGAGGAAAATGGTTCTGGAAGTGTCTGCTCAGTTCTCTGTAAATTGGCTTCTAACTCCTTAGTAACTCAGATTTTCTTCAACTGGTTCAGAAAAAGGAGTATATGAAGCGGGATCGGGAAATGAATCTTGTGAATATTGTGGACTTGGTGAAAATGGTGGACAAGGAGGTTGATAATTAAACTCGGGGGACTGGAATCCCCAATTACTCAGTGAAGAGTTGAAATTATTATGAAAATTATAGTTATTAGATGGGGGGTATGGGTCATATTGATTCGGATAAGGCCAACCCGATGTATTTGGTTGGCGCATATTGCAAACACCGGGTTGAAATTATCCGAATATGGAGATGGTGTGAAATATGGATTATTATTAGGATGGAAAGAATTGTAATTGTAAGCCATATCACACAATCAAATACAAACAAACAAACAAACAAAAGAAAGAAAAATTTCTAACCTAAGTTAGGGTAGACTTAGGACCTAGACGACTCCTAACTGATAGACTGTCCACGGGAGGTTTAGTGTAGACTCTAACCACAAGCTAATCAGCCAGGGAAGGGTAAGGTTGGTGGGAGGTTTTCCGTCCGGAGACGTTCCTTAATTAAGTAACCAGCAACCTTCGGGCTTTCGGCCCTCAACCCCTTTCCTAGACACTGATTTTGCAAGAGTTAAATTCCAACACTTTTCCCCCTTAGGATAATCTCCTAAATGAGTCCGAGATGTCCCTAGGGCCAACGTCTACTTTTTTATTAAATTAGGCTTGGGTTAGTGAGTGCTTGGGAAAATGATTTTCGGGCTAAGGAAAGGGTAATGAACTCCCCACCTTATCTTATTTACGGGTTATGCCCTAAAATTGATTTGTGCAAGTGTACAAGAAATATAGCTAGGATACACTCAAAGCATGAAAATCAAGCAAGGAGTTTGTCCTAGTCTAAATGCAATGCAAACACGTACCTTGCCTCCAGCACTCTTAACAGTAAAAGTAAAGAATTGAAGAGACACGTGCCTAAAATGCAAGTGTCTAAACAATTTTAACATTCAACCAACTTTTTACTGTTTTTTAATTAAGTAGGTATATGGTGAAAAATACAGGATTTCAAGTATAGCAGCAGATGTATTTTGCAGATCTGAAGCCCCTGCAGAAAATTTGTCAGAAGTGAACTCCTCTGTGCCGCGGCCGCGCGGCTTTTGCCGTGGGAACGCAGCACTTTGGAGGGATCCTGGTCTCTGCTTTCAAGAGCAGAGGCCCAGGTCCACTTATATGTGACTGCAATGAATATTTTCCTGTTTCTTTACCTGTAACCTGCAAACAGAGAAGAAGAATCGTTTAGTACTTCACTTTAAACCAAAAAAAATACGTTGCTCTCCCCGGCAACGGCGCCATTTTGATTAAACTAGAAAGGTGTACTTATTATGTGTATAAGAATGTATTTGATGTACTTTCTTGTTCTCCGTTATAGTATAGGACTATACCGAGTCGATTCTCAGGAGAGCTCGCGATGGAAGCTTTACGTGTGGTAGTGAAGTGAACAAATGAGTATTCTTCTCTTGCTTATAAACTTAGTGAATCAAATGCAAAAGAAACTAAAAGAAAGGATGGCTATGTTCATGGTGGAAATCGTTGAAAAGAAATCAATAAGTGGATGTGGTATTCACAAGAAAAGGAAAGGAAACTTAAAGAAGAAGCAATCCATGACTAGCTTACCTTGCTAGCTTGCCAAGACTTACTAGACTCCTTGATAGCGAATGCGTGCCTAATGTTGTCACTCCATCGGCTTGGAATTCGTCTCGCGTGTTGATCTAATTACTTTCTCACTTTGAAGACGGTGGTTTAACCATCGGAGAAGAGAAGATCATACAACTTGCAAGATGAACAAAAGCAATCACCCATGAGTTAGTGAAGATGGCAAGGGCTAGAGGTTAGCTAGTACATGGAGAAAGAATTAGCTACAAGCCATTAAAGAACTAAAACAAAGCTTGAAGTAAATTGCAAGAATTAAAGAAAGCATAAAGAAAGCATGTAAAGAAAACACATAAATTAGAACCAAGCTTCAAGTAGAGGAAGGAGGATGGATCAATCCTTGTGCTTCAAGTGTCACTCTTGATTACACAAGCTCTCTCCCTCACAATCACTCTCTTTTACATTGAATTCTAGGGAAGAAGAAGAGGGATCTAAAGAACAAAACCTAAAGAGAAAAATACATGAAAATTACAACAACTAAACTAATCTCCTCTCTTCTCCATTCAGTCTCAGCTCGCAGGTACTTGTGGAGTATTTATAGGCTGCAGGTGAAGCTTCGAGAGCCCAGGTAGTTTTCCACAAAATCCGGGGCCATAACAACTAGATCTGCCGCGCTGGCGCGGCCCAACTGAATCCGTTCAGCAACAGATTTCTGTTGCTGATTGGTTACGGGGTTGTTGGCCACGTGGTATATCTGGAATCTTCGTTTGTTGCGCGGATTTCTCTAGATCTGGGATTTGAATTTGGCTTTATCTTTAATCTTGATTAATCACTTAATGGTTAATTAAGTGATTATTTGGATATCTCTCCTTTAAGTGTGTACCTGCAAATATGTAGAGAAGAGGAGTAAAAAATCACATATTTATTTGTAATATGCATGGGAATTATGATGTAAAATATGCAATATTGGATACCAATCAATAGGCTAGCGGTCGACCGACTCGGTCGACTGATAAAACCTGTGAGCAAAACAATATAGTCCGGTCGACCGTGTCGGTCGACCGACAGATATGCACACGGATACGTGCATCTGCCAGAACTTCGGTCGACTGGTCCGGTCGACGGACCAGACTGACACAGACTCGGTCGACTGCCCCGGTCGACCGGATCAGGTCAAAAATCAATTTTAAGAAAGAAAACAAAGAGGATTTTGATTTTAACAAAAATACTTTTGAACAGGAAATAGAATTTAAACATAAAGATGTATTTGTAGGCAAAAACTTGTATGCAAAATATTTTTGTATAATTTGTAAGAAATTATTTTGAATGAGCATGTGCGCAAAAACGTGTGTGATAGAGCTTCAAAACCTATCCACTATTCTTTAACATACTATAAACTGAAAAACAATTACATGAAGACTTCTTGAGCTATCTTCAAGTCTTTGAGCCATCCAATGCCTTGCTAGTGCCTTCTCTTCTATGATCCTTCCTTGATGTGCAATTTGCCTTCCTTACTTTGTGGAACTTAGAAGTTCTTGCAATAGCTAAGCGAATGGTCTCTAAACATGGTACAAACCTGAAACTTATCTTAACAAACTTATTAGTACCAAATAGCTCATATTTGGTTTGTCATCATCAAAACACAAAACAATTGGAGAGTGTAATCTTGTAACCGGAAGATTAGTCTGTTGTAATTTTTCATGATTCAAGGAAATTTTACACCTCCATCTCTCTTTCCGTGTCCAACACCATGTAGCACACATCAAAAGTGTAACTTCCTTGATCTGAGTCTCTCTCCATGTCGTTTGGCATTTGTTCACCTAGAGAGGTCAAAGTGTTCCATACTACAAAAGTTGAATCAATATTAGAAACTCTAGATAAATAATCATCATTTAGGTTAGTTTTAAAGCATGAATGGCTTTTGCAATACCTCAAGATATTTGCCATTTACAAAATATGATTCTTTAATAGTGGAAAGATAAACATGTATCACAAGGGCTTTAAGATATAAAGTCATCTTAACTTTCCAATTTTGAAAGTTAAGAAAATCAAACATGGGAGGTGCAAGAAAATCCATATGTGTGTATAAACAAATAATGTGATTCGCAAATTAATGATCTTTAACTCTAGGTTGTTAACCCAAATCAAGAGCACCAAGCTCTGATATCACTTGTAATCATCTAGAGGGGGTGAATAGGTTGTTAGCCAAGATGCTTTTCACCTTAGTTTTGATGATGACTAACTTATGAAAGTTAGTTTTACTATGATCTTGTGTTTATAAAGTTTCAGTTATTGATCAAGATCTTAGTAGGTATTTAGCTTCAACAAAGGAGTTTTGGAGTAACACATGTAAATTCAAGAGCTCGCGCGTCAAGATCGCATCTAGCACTCGGATGGAGTCAAACTCTTTGGATCGTGTTTGGATCGAGTTGGCTTAGAGAAGGAGTTCTATAAGAAGACTTCGGTTTGTTTAGTTTAGTTTGTGTTTAGATCTTGTGTAAGATAGACTAGTGTTGATATGCTCAAGTTCACACACACACATACACACACAAGTTCAATACGTTTGGTTTTCGGTTTAAACGATTTTGGATTTCAAATATACATATATATATGGTTTTCATGAATAAATAGAATCAAAATAAGTTTACATAATTTAATGTATATTGGATTTCATCTATACACATCTATGCTTCATATATTTAGAAAAACTTATTTTGATGATTCTATTTCATGTGTTTAGAGTTTTGTAATTAACAAAATTATTTAGATTAATGTCAAAAACATAGATATATCTTTTATATGTGTATTGGATTCTATCCATATACTTTATGCTTCAAAAGAGTTTAAATATCTTATTTTTGTATTCTGAGAGAAATCAGTTTTTCATTTCAAAGTTTGATTTTTTGAAAAATACCGATTTTGTGTTAAAGCTTAATTTCTATATCATAAAAATAGTTCAAAATAGTTTCTAATATGTATTGATTTTTTGTCACACATATTTGTTCTTCAAATATTTATAAGAACTGATTTTTTTAGAATTATGAGATTTTATAGGTGTTAAAAACACCAAGTTTCAAACCTTAACCCTAGCCTTAGCCTGCTGGCGGTCGACCGCCCGGTCGACCGAACCAGAGCTTAGTCGACCGGTCGGTCGGTCGATCGATATGCACAAGAACGTGCACGAGGCCTTGCCTATAAGGCCGTTCGACTAGGTGGTCAACTGACTGTAACACCCAACTCTCGGGTAGCGCCGGTCGGCCGGGCGGTCGACCGATAGGCTGAGTGCCTTTAGGCTCGGTCGACTGGGTGGTTGACCGGTAGGCGAGTTTTGCCTGGGG
Organism: Agave tequilana; assembly: GCA_038442645.1. Lineage (NCBI taxonomy): Eukaryota > Viridiplantae > Streptophyta > Magnoliopsida > Asparagales > Asparagaceae > Agave > Agave tequilana. The sequence continues at coordinate 22,645 of JAVJIF010034683.1, forward strand.
CGGTCGACTGGTGACTCAACGGTCAGAAAAATGTCCATTTGGATAGTTGACGGCCGGTCGATCGGTAGGTCAAAAATGACCTTTTCTGGACCCCAACAGCTATATTTCTGAGAGCCTTTAAATAGAGGTTCTCTTAAGCTGTTTTTACCAAAGTTTTTGAGAGCTATTCTTTCAATCTTTTATAGTGTTTTTGTAACACCCCGCTCCTAGAATACGTATTTAGTTGCGTATTCAGATTTTTTGATTTGCTTCCTGTATTTGTTTTGTATTATGATTATTTATATGATCGTTTTGTCTTGGATCCGGATTCACGGACTCAGAGTCAGCCCTAGTCTGAACCGAGAACCCGATCCTAGTGAATTGCTCGATTTGGTTTTTCTAGTATTTAGATTTGACCGATTTCAGTTTTAAACATCATTTTCCAATATTTTAGATTTTCTGTGATTTTCTGGAATTTTCCTGAATTAAAATGAAAATCTTCAAAACCGGTGTCGACCAGTGCCGCTGACCGATTCCTGGATTTTTAATTTGCAAATGGAGTCAAATTTTGAGAAACCGCTTTCACAAATTTGCTTAGAATAATATTTACTATCTTAATTCATTTTTAGGGAATTTTCAGAATTTATCAGATTTCTGCGAGATTTGGTGTCGACCGATATTGGCGACCGATTTCAGGATTTTTAATTTAAAATCTATAAAGAATTTCTTGAAACTAATTTCACCATGATTCTTAGAATAATATTCTTGATTTTTTAGAATTTTTGCGGGTCGTTCCGAGATACTTGATTTTCGGACGATTTCGGTATTTTTCCGAAAGTTTTCCGCATCCGCAACTAAATCCCGGGAATCCGCTACTCTAATTATTTTCACTTTTTCTTTCAAGAGAATATCTTCCTTTTTTAAATTTCTTTTCCTTTTTTCCTTTTTCTTTCCTTCCTTTTCCTTCCACCAAATTCTCCATTCTTCCATTACTTTCTACAACTTTCCATCAAAAATATCTCCTCCACCAAAAATATCTTCTCCAAAAATATCCCAAAACACTCAAACACCTCTCCCATCACCATGGCCGGCCAAGAGAGCCACCTCATCTCTCCATTTTACAAAAAACCCCCTCCCTAAACATTTTACATCACCTTCACAATTCCAATTCCTATATAAACTTTCCTTCTTCTTTCCACTTCATTTTTCTCTTCACCAAAACCTTAACCACCACCAACTCCTCCTTCATCTCCATCACAACCACCACAATCACAACTTCTCCAAACTCCCTACCTTCATCTTCTTCCTCCTCCATCTCCATGTAAACCAACACAAACCCCAAAACTCCACCAAAGCCTCCACCTTCTCCTTTACCTTCTCCAAAACTACCACCACAAAAAACCTCTCCACAAAACCACCACCCCATCAACTTCTCTAGGGCCGGCCACCCTCCTTGGATTGGGGCCGAGCTCTTCTTCGTCGGCAACATCTCCGATGATTATTCCGGTAATCGTTCACGATTATTCGGTAATTATTCCGGTGACAATTGCAAACGACAACACTAACGTCACCAACACCATCTTTTCTTAACCGTTTTCATCACCATCACTTCTACTATTTTCCACCACCATCTTCACTTCCACCATCACTTTCACCATCACAATACCACCTCCATCTCCACTACTTAAACCTCCAACATCACCTTCATCATCACCTCATTTTCATTACTCCATTAAATCCATCTCCTTCACCAAATAACACCACCACCAACGAAATCATCTTTCCCTGTCTCTCTCTTTCTCTCTGTTGACGCGGATCTCACCCCCGCGTCCAGGCAACTCCTTAACGCGGCCTTCGCGTTCTTGTATCGACGCAACGCGAAATCCATGCCCGCGTCTGTATCCCTTTCGTATCTACATGACGTGGAGCTAATGCCCGCGTCTGTGTTCTCCTCGTGCCCTGACTTGAACGCGGGTCTCGAACCCCGCGTTTGTGGCACCTTCGCGACGTGATTCCCACGTCTGTGATTCCCGCGTCTGCTATTCCCGCGACGCGACTCCCGCGTTTGCGACCCCCGCGTCTCATTCGCATAACTCGCGTCTCCCTGTGCACTCTCTCTTTCCATATACTTCTCTCTCTAGGTTTCTCTCTCTAACTCTTTCTCTCTAACGCGTTGACGCGTTGATTTCCTGGATTCCGGTGATCGGGGATTTCACTATGTCTTCTAAAGACTTAGGCGAGTGTTCTCGCTTTCCTCTTGGTTTTTCCATTTCATCTGGTCGACTTGTATTATTCACAATTTATGCTGTTTGGAACTAACACTTTCTTTGATTGTGTTCAGCCATTATTCTATCACTTGACAAGTACATGCTTGATATGTTAATGCTTGACATGCTTTTGCTTGATACCTACCATCTACATGCTAATACCTAACACCTGTCTGTATCACCTGACAACTGTTGTGTCATCACCTGACACCCGACTTGCTACTTGACACTTGCTTCTGATTATAACATGACTTATCACTTGCCTCTTGAAAATATTAATACTTGACCTGTGACTATCACATTTACGGAATACTATACTTATTATACTATATTACATACAGTAACTTAAATCTTGTACTTGTTATCCTGTATTATACATATACAGTGACCTGAATTTATAGTACTCATGTACACCTGAATTCCTGATCATGTCCTGTTCTTACTATTCCCGTAAATTGCTAACTACATATTCAATTATAATAAGTCAACTTGCACCCGGTTTAGGGAAAACTGATGGGCCCTGATTAATCATGTTTATGGTGGTCTTATCGAGCCGCGCGTGGCCACATACTTGAGGGATCACCTGGCGGCCACCAGGGATTCCGTGGGGTGTGCTGGCACCCTACTCCTGTTTATTCTTGCCGGGTATGCACACGTCCTAGGCCTATTTCTATGGGATCTGCAATACTCTATTCCTGTTCGGGCGTAAATAAGTCCCCGGTACCTAGCGGTGCGTTCCGGCTCAGCACCGGATACTCCTGGACCGTTGTCCCGGGCATGTACCGGGCCCATCCGAAACATGATTCATCGAACTTTATCAGTTTTCGAATAACTTGCTCTATAAGTTGTGAGTGAAAGTATGTGGAATGGGACACATACTGAAGCCTAGAACTTAGACAGCCCCAATTATAATAATATGTTAATATGCAATTTGTTGTGCTGTTCTGTAACTCAGGTTGTACGCGCTGGGATTACGTAACATGGGATAAAGGTATATAGATGAGGGTTTCCTTGTTTGGATTATTCCTTCGAGGTACTAATCTCATGGAGCCGTGGCCTAAACCTGTACAATCGGATTTACTCGTAATCGGTTTTATTCAGTTTTATCGGTTTTATGTTAGCTTAGGAGATAACTGGTGTTGCCCTATCTACTTTACTTCTCGTCTTGTTACCTTCCCTTATCTTATCATACCACGAGTATCCCTTGCTTGACATCACTTATTCTATATCTCTTGCTCCTGCATGCTTATACTCACAACACGGTTTTCAATGCATACTTATGACTGGGATTATCGATACACATGTGATTATCTATGCTCGCCACCTGGCTTTCGCATCACCACTTGTCGGGGAGTTCTGACTCCTCTGGATCCTCATGTCCAGGTTTTGGAGCTTGGAGCATGTGGATTCTCCTGGTTGCTGATTAGAGTGGCGCAGCGGTAGCGTGGATCTCCAGCAGATCGTCCAGAGCTCCATCTTTCCAGGCCCCCTGTGTGCCTCTCGAGTTTTCCTTTTGTAAACTCGTGAGTGCCTTTTTACTGTTCACTCTTGTACATCCCTTTGTATTCTCGCATTTGCGCCTATCAGTGATGTAATATTATTGTAATATTTGTCACCTCTGGTGATAACTTTGTAATTGTACTCATGTGTTGGAATATATAATGCACCATTTGCTTCCGTACTCTGATTCTTTCCAGTACTGATGCTTAGCGAATATACGTGAGGGTATTTCTGACCTGCGTATATACGTTGCAGTAACGTCTCCGTACCCGCCGGGATCGGGGCGTTACAGTTTTGCAGCAAGTTTAAAAGGAGTTTTTGTGCCAAAAATTTTATCTTTTGTTTGTTTTAAAGTGTTAGAAAACTCAAAGAAAAGAGAGTATTTGGGAAATTGGTTTGATCTTTCTTTATAAATCTATTTAATGTTTTTCCCAAGTGTTTTTCTTTTTTATTCTCTTTTTCAAACACTTTATTTTCTCACACTTGAGCTATCATCTCTAATCCTATCTATAGGATCTTATTTTTTTGAGAAATTATTTGTGGTCTATTATGATCACCAAGTGTTGTTTGTGATTTTTGGATCACCAAGATTGTAATCTTTTCTTTTCTTTCCTTTGGCTTTGTGCCTATCCCTCTTGTGTAGAGGTGACAATGTTTGAGAGAGTAGTGTACTCCAAGTGTAGAGCTGTAATTCCTCAGTGGAGGTCCCTTTGTGGAAGGTCCTGTGTGGACATAATAGAAATCCTTCTGTGTGAAGGCGGGGACGTAGAGCAGTGGCTCGAACCTCGAAACATATCTTGTTGTTTGCATTTGCTCGACTATCTCTTAACTCTATCTATCTTATATTTTGCATTACTTTATATTGCACATATTCATATGCTAGATATAGTTTGTATGTGTTTTACACTTGTGTTGAACCAAGAGAGCTTCATATAACACCTCAACTCTTAATCTAGAGGAATCTAGAGGAGTAGTTCTAGAACCCTTCACGAAAACTCGGGCTCACTCTTGGTTACACATAGTATGCTGCAATTGAGTTTTAAATTTCACATCATTTGTCATAGATTAGGTAGTACACAAATTCACCCCCCTCTAGGTGTATTTTAATTGGTATCAGAGCCTAGCTCCTGATATTCGATTTAACCATCTAGGGGTGAGATCTTGGATTGCTAATCTAGATTTGAATTTGCACACATTTTGTTTATCACTCATAGATTTTCTTTCCCCTCCATGTATAATGTTACTAATATTGATATGTGAAAGTATAAGATGAGTGCATACCTTAAATCTCTAAGATTGCATGTTTACCTTGTCACTATCAAGAAATCTTATCTTGGTAATGACAAGCATATAGAGGCTAATGCACAAGCCTTAGTGGCACTTAGGCACACACTTAACAAAGATTATCTATGTATGATTTCTCATTGTGATTCCACTTTTGCAGTGTGGAATACATTGACCTCGCCCGAGCTACAAACAACAATCAATATGGAGAAAGAATCTAGTGGAGAAGAGTCCGACCAAGCTTGCTCATGGTCCAAGGGAATGACTCCCTTGAGGTAATTTCGGAAACTCAACTAGATGATAGTACTAGTTCTTCTTGTAATGATAATATGGATGCACATGCATTAAATGAAGAACTATCTATGTTTTGTGAAAATTTGCTTTCAAAGTGTAAAGTTTTGAAAAGCAAGAGTTCAAAATTAAAAGAAGAAAATGAAAATTTATTTTCAAAGCTAAACATGATTTTACAAGAGAGGGTTGAGATTTCAAGTGAAAGAGACTCCATGAAAACTCAACTTGACCTTGGTTTAAAAGAAAATAAAATTTTAAAGAATAAAAATGATTGTGATGATGTTTTGAAGAATAATGAGGTTTTGTCTTCAAAACTCAATTTTGTTTAAAGAAGAGCAATTTTTTGAAAAATAAAATTTCTTTGATTTTAAAAGAATTGGAAATTGTTTCAAATGAAAATATCTCTTTGAAATTGATTTGGCTTCTCATTCTTGTCATGATTCCATTGCTATACCCTCTATTGATAAGAATGCATGCTCCATTTCTTCTTCAACAATTGAAAATGATATTTGCATGTTGAAGAATAGTGTAGATTATTTGGCTTCACTTTGAGCCAATGTGCCATAAACCACACACGATTAATATCTATGTTTCTAAAGAAACATACTCCACATATTCATGCACACAAACCACGGCATACACATGCTCATCATGCTCACACATATGATTCTATGTATGCTCATGTATACACTTGTACACATTATGGACATACGGGCCACCTTACAATATTTTGTTATAGAATAAATATTTCAAATTTTGCAAATAAGTTTGTTTGATTTAGGAAGGTGCTAACCCCCATGGACCCAAGAAAGTGTGGGTACCAAAATCTATTCCTATTGTATTCAATGTAGGTATGGGCTCTCACTTGACATGAGATTTTTGGTGTCTTGATGGTGAATGCGTTTGAGCTTGATGGACACTATATTGGAAGCATCAACTTTAAAGATGTTTGGTGGAAGGACCACCATGGTTTGGAGACCTAGAGATTAGCCCTATTGGTTTTGGTAACTATCTTTAATTACATGCTTTTACATGAATGTTTTTATCATGTATTAGTTTTCATGTTTTCTATGTCTATTATGTTAAATGCAATATTAATTAGACTTGAGATATACATAAATAGTATTTGTGATTCACCCGTGTTTATATAGACTATTATTTTTGTGTTCTCACTATAGTTTAACTATCGTGTATATCTTAGCTCTAAAGCACGCGCATTTACCCTAATGATCATATTTGTTTATAATTTTGCACTTCATGTTTTTGATTACTTGTTTAGATGTAGTTTTCATTAAAACTTGTGTTTTTACTCATAGAACTAGTGAGGTACATTTGATTATAATGTGTTTGTATTTTATTGCTCACTTGTACCCATTAGATGCACTTGTATAACCTTATTTTGATGATTCTTGCATCTTAACATGCATTCCCTATTTTTGTACATGTTTTCATAAAAATGTGTTTATCTTCATGTACATGTTAATTTTGTCTAAAATTTTAGATATACTTGTCTATCCTAGAATCACTTACTTTTCATGCAATATTCTATTATGGGCTCATTTATATTTTGGATATGTATGTATACTCTAGTTTAGATAAAACATACATATGCCTTGAAATTTATTTTATTTTGATGTAACTTGAATTTTTATGATGTTCACGTTTATAAAGGAATTTCATATGAGCTTCATTGCCTATCTCCATGATTATGCTTATTACATGATTTTTCTACTGTACATCATCTTGTTTACTCATAATATTGGATTCATAATAATCTCTTATGCTTTATAGACTTTGAGTATCAATTATTGTGTGATTTTCATATTTTCATGGATATAGTCATGTTTTATTCCTTACTTGAAGAATTTCGTACTAATTTTCTAAATTATCTTTAAAACTAGTCTTTATTCTTCAATTGGTAGAGTTTTCAAACATGCTAAACAATTTCAAATTATAATTTTTGAAAATTCCTACCTTTATAAGGGCAGTTGGATGGGCGACCATGCCTTATATACCCTTATTGAATATCATTTAAACTTGTGCATAAATAGGATGATAGGTATGAGTTATACACATGATCTTTATGGAATTCTATTTTTCTATACTCATATGTGTTTTCTTATACATGTATACTCCAAATTTCAATTGGTATTCTCATTTACATACATACATATATATGATCTTGATTGTGCTTGTTTTGCAATATCTTTACACTCTAAAGCACAAAATTGTTTATGCTAACTTGACTTAATTGCAAATATTAATTGGTATCTTTACAAGATTTTGCATTAGTTACAATTAGTATTTATATATTTTTTGATATTAAAATGCATTTCATGCTTCATTTCAATTGGTACTTACAGTTGGTATCAATTTCACATTCAATTGATATAAAAAATCTAATATTGATATCTTAAAATTTTTTTTCAAGTGGTACCAACATTTGTTTTGTTAACTAAAAATTAATTTCAATTGGTATCAAAATTCATTATGCATACTCATGTTTTCTATATATGTATGGATCATATCTGAAGTAACATTATATTACTCTGATACGTACATATAGATGTTTACTTGTGCAAATTATTTCTTGCTAAGTTTAATTTACTCCTTAATATTAATTATTTTTTAATTGGTATCATATACAAGCTTATGCATTATTTTTATTGGTATTTCATAAAGAGGGAGAAAAATTCTTGTTTTATCTTTCAATTGGTTTTACTTTTCAATTGGTATCTTACTCCCGTTCTTTATGATGAAAAATACTTTGTTTTGGTATATACTAACATTTTCAATATTAGTATCAATAAGTTTAAATTGGTATTAATTTCAAATATCCTTATTGCAAAATGAATATATGTTTACCTTAAAAAATTAGTTTTTACTTTCAATTACTATCATGTCCCTTTATTCGTATAAATTCAATAAAAAGATTGTTTCTTTCAATTGGTTCTTTCATCTTTATATGTTCATTGGTATCAAAATTTTGTTTTACAATATGTTTATTGGTTTGTTTGTCTTCACGCCTTTGTTGATGAGTGACAAAAAGGGGTGAGGAGGATTCAGTTTAGGTTTATATATGCATGTTTTACTTTGTGTTTATGCACGCGCGCGCGCACACGCACACATATCCATGTTTTACTATGATGTGTGTGTGTGTGTGTGTGTGTATCTATATATACACACACACACACATATATATATACATACACACACACACACACATGTGTATACATATATATAGATATATCTATATATATACATATACATATATACATATATATATATATATATATATACATATATATATATATATATATATATATATATATATATATATACATATATATATATATATATATACATACATATATATATATATATATATATATATATATATATATATACATATATATATATATATATGTATGTATGTATGTATGTATGTATGTATATGTATACATATATGTATGTATATGTATCTATATATACATAAATACACACACACATATGTATATATCTATTTATGTATGTATGTATATACATACATATATCTACATATATGTATGTATATATACATACATGCATACATACATACATACATACATACATACATACATACATACATACATACATATATATATATATGTGTGTATGTATGTATGTATGTATGTATGTATGTGTGTGTGTGTGTGTATATATATCTATTTATATATATGTGTGTGTGTGTGTGCGCGTGTGTGTACACATATATGTAGATATATACATGTATATACATGTATATATGTATATATATCTGTATGTATGTATATACATACATGCATACATACATATGCATACATATATATACATATGTGTGTGTGTGTGTATCTTGTTTTATTGGTATATTTGAAAAATGAAACAATATTTTGACTTATCTTTTGAAAGAAATCTAAGTTAATTTTAATAATTAGGAAAATCATAATTAGAATTTCTAAAAACTTGATCAAAATAAAATAAATTGTTGGATTTTTTTGGTATAGGAGGAAAAATTGAATAAGTAACTAGTCTTAGTTTCTACCTTAATGAAATGTGCATACTTAATACACTTACACATCTAGGATTCTAAGACAAAAACTCTTGTGCCTTATATAAAATAATAATAATAATATAATAATTTCACTAATTAAGCTGGATACATGTGCCTCAAGAAGCATAAGTATTCACGCCTAAAAGCGATTTTATAAATAAAGTCCTTAGTTTTATGGCCTAGTTCACTCGAGTCCTTAAGTCCGTGGGGTGTTTTTGTTGGCCCAGAGGCCCTTCACTCTAGTTTTGATGATGATTAACTCATGTAGTTATAGTTTACTAATAATCTTGTTATATTTAATTTCAGATATTTGATCAAGATATTGGTAGGTGATTATCTTCAACAAAGGTGTTTTGAAGCTTTCACACGTAGATTCAAGAGCTCGGACGTCAAGATTGCATCTAGCACTCGGTTGGAGTTAAACTCGTTGGATTGCGTTTGGATCGAGTCGGCTTAGAGACAAGAAGACTTCGGTTTGTACTTAGTTTATGTTTAGATCATTGTAAAGATTAGATAATGTTGATATGCTCAAGTTCACATACATACGCAAGTTTAAGTTTATTGGTTATGGTTTTTCGGTTTAACCGATTTTGAATTTCATGTCAAAAACATAGATATATATCTTTACATGTATATTGAATTCTATCCATATAAATTATGCTTCAAATTTGTTTCAATATCATATTTTTGTATTTACATGAGTTTTGAGAAAACATTTTTCCATTTCAAAGTTTGTTTTTAGAAAATACTGATTTTGGTTTAAAGACAAATTTCAATATCACAAAAATGGTTCAAATAGTTTGTAATATGTATTGAATTTCAGTCACACATATTTATATTTCAAAGATCTAATAAGAACTTATTTTTATGAAATTTATGTGATTTTATGGATTTTAATTAAAGTCAAAATAACCAAGTTTTTAATCCCTATAATAGCTGGACCTGGCCTTCTGTCGGTAGACCGGACGGTCGACCGCTGCAAAAGTCAGTCGACCGGTCCAGTCGACCGACGTGCACAAACGTGCACGATAGCTTGGGCAAGTGGGCCGATCGACCGGGTCGGTCGACCGTCTAGAGAGCTCTGCTCTCTAGAAATGGCCCCAGTCGACCGGTAGAGAGCTGCTGCTCTCTGTATCCAGTCCCGGTCGACCGGGCGGTCGACCAGAGGACAACGGTCATGATCATAAAAATGACCATTGGCCGGTCGACCGGGCGGTCGATCGGAAGGGCAATTTTGCCCTTTGCCAGACTGCCAACTGGCCGATTTTGGTGGGTTATAAATACTCATCCTCTTGAGCTGTTTTAGGTAAGATTTGAGAAGAGAAAATTTTTCATCTTTACAAGTGTTTAACAACAAGTTTTTAAAAGAGTTTTGGGCTTAAAGATTTCATCTTTATTTGTTTTAAAAAGAATTGGAAAATTCAAAGAAAAATAGAGTCTTTGGGAATTGGTTTTTAATCTTCATTTCTATAGCTATCCTAAAAGTTTTTCCAAGAGTTTTTCTTTGTAAATTGTTTTCCAAACTCTTTATTTTCTCACACTTGAGCTATCATATCTATCCTATCTATTAGGATCTTGTTTTGTGAGGAAAATTGGTTTGTGGTTTAGTGAGACCACCAAGAGTTGTAAACCTTCTTTTATTTGAGTTCCCTCTTGTGTAGAGGTGAGTGTGGAGGTTGTGGTTATTTCTGTTAGTATCCCTCTAAGTGTAAAGATGATTGTTGGAGTGTTTGCTTTGAGCCTTGTCCCTCTAGTGAGAGGTGATTGTTGTGGAGTTGTGGCTTTGAGCCTTATCCCTCTATTGTGAGGTTGATTGTTGTTGGGTTAAGTGCCTATCCCTCTAAGTGTAGAGGTGATTGTGATTGGTTTGGCTCTGTGCCTATCCCTCTAGTGAGAGGTGATCATTGTTTGGCTAAGTGCCCATCCTTCTAAGTGTAGAGGTGATTTGTGTTGTACCTTGCTTCTAGTGTAGAGGTTGTTGTTGGTTGAGAGAGGAGTTATGTACTCCAAAGTTGTATTACCCAAATCCTCAGTGGAGGTTCCCTGTGTGGGAAGTCCTGTGTGGACGATATAGTGAAAATCCTTCTATGTGAAGGCGGGGACGTAGAGCAGTGGCTCAAACCTCGAAACATATCTTGGTGTTTGCGTTTGATCTACTATCTCTAAACTCTCTCTCTTTTATATTGTACCTTGCATTATTTCATATTGTTCATATCATACTTATATGCTTGATATTGCTTGTGTGTGCCCATACTTGTGTTCAACCAAGAGAGCTTCAAATAGCATCTCAACTCTTATTTAGAGGAATTTAGAGGAGATAGTCCAGAGCCCTTTACCGGGAATTCGGCTACACTCTTTGGTTAAACTAAGTGTGTTGCGATTTATTTTTAATTCCGCATCATTTGTCATTAGATTAGCCTTACACCTATTCACCCCTTCCTCTAGGTGTACTTTCAATTGGTATCAAATCCTACGCTCCTGATATTAGGTTAAATCACCTAGGAGTGAAATCTTTGTTAGCTAATCTAGTATTTGCATTTGCACACTTATTTGTTTACACACACTCATGGATTACCTTGCCCCTCCCATGTTTGATGTTTCTAACATCGATATGTGAAAGTTTAAGATGAGTATGTATCTCAAGACCCTAGGAATGCATGTTTACCTTGCCGCTACCAAGAAATCTTATCTTGGTAATAGCAAGCATATAGAGCCAATGCATAAGCCCTTGAGGCACTTAGGAGCACTCTAAACAAAGAATATCTTTCTATGGTTTCTCATTGTGATTCCGCCTTTGCAGTGTGGAACACCTTGACCTCTCCAAAGCTTCAAACCTCAAATATTATGGAGAAGGAATCTAGTAGAGATGAGTCCGACCAACATTGCTAAATGGTCCAAGGGAATGACTCCCGTGAGGTAAATTCGAAAACTCAACTAGATGATAGTGCTAGTTCTTCAGGTGATGACCATATTGATGCCGATGCATTAAATAAAGAACTATATATTGTTTATGAAAAATTATTAGAAAAATACCAACTTTTGAAAAAGAAAAGTTTTGCATTAAAAGAAGAAAATAAAAATTTGTCTTCTAAACTTGATATTGTTTTGCAAGAGAGTGATGAGATTTAAAAGAAAGGGACTCTTTGAAATCCCAACTTGAACTTTCCTTAAAAGAAAATGAAATTTTGAAAAATAAAAATGACTGTGAAAATGTTTTGAAGAAAAATGAAGTTCTATCTTCAAAACTTGATTTCGTGTTAAAAGAAAATGAATCTTTGAAAAACAAAATTATTTCTATTTCAAAGAAATTGGATTTGGTTTCCAAGAAAAGTATTTCTTTGAAAAATGATTTAGATACTCATGTTTGCCATACTAGTATAGCTCCACCATCTAGTGTACCTGTTGCATGCTCCACCTCTTCTTCTATCATTGAAAATGATATAACTATGTTAAAGAAGAGTGTTGATTGTTTGGGCTCCACTTTGAGCCATTGTGTCATGAACCACACACGGTTGGAATCCATGTTTCACAAGAAATATGCTCCTCACATGCATGCACACCATACACGACATATACATGCTCATCATGCTCACACACATGATTCCATGTATGCCTATGTGTACACTTGTACACATTGTGAACGTAAGGGCCGCCTTGCAAAATTTTGTTATGATAGAGTACATAATGTAAATTTTACAAATAAATTTATTTAGGCTAGGAAAGGTGATAACCCCTATGGATCCAATAGAGTATGGGTACCAAAATCTACTCCTATTTTATTTGATATAGGTGTGGGCTCTCACATGACGTTAGAGGTGTTGGTGCCTTGAAGTAAATGCGTTCCGAGTTAAACGGTGACAATTTTGGATGCATCACTTTCAAGGGGAGTTTGGTGGGAGGACCACCATGGTTTGGAGACCTAGAGATTAGCCTTAATGATTTTAGTAACTATCTCTAACTCCCATTTAGTTTACATGCTTTTATATTGTTGATTTTTAGCATGTTTTGACTTTTCATGATTATTATGTTAAATGCCATGTTAATTAGACTTGAAATATACATGATTAGTATTTGAGATACACCCATGTTTATATGGACTATTACTTTTGTGTTCTCACTTTAATTTAACTATTGTGTATATCCTTGTTCTAAGACATGTGCATTTATATAATGATCATATTGGTTTATGTTTCATTTTTGTGCTTCATGTTTTGATTACATGTTTAGATGTAGTCTTCATTAAAACTTGTGTATATACTTATACAACTACTGAGCCACAAATTGATTATTATATGTTTGTACTTAATTGCTCATTTGTACCCATTAGATGTACTAGTATAGCTTAGTTTTGATGATTCATGCATTTCAAACTTGTATTCCCATTTTGTACATGTTTTCATATGTTTAGCTTCATGTGTATGTTAATTTTGTCAAAACTTTAAGATATGCATATATACCCTTGAGTCATTTGCGTTTCATGCAAAATTTCTTTATGGACTCAATTGTGTTTGGATATGTATGTATACTTCTAGTTTAGACATAACATACATATGCCTTGAAGTTGAAATTATTTTGATGAAAATTAAATTTTCATATTTTTCATGAGGAATTTCATATTGAGCTAAATTGCCTACTCCCATGATTTCGTTTATTATATGATTCTTACACTCACATTATTCTTATTTACTCATAATTTTTGTTTTCATGAGCTTTATTTATGCTTTATAGACCTTGAGTGTCGATGATCGTGTGACTTACATGTTTTTCATAGAAAATATTCATGTTTTATTTCTTACTTGAAGGATTTTGCACTAGTTTTCAAATATTATTTTTAAACTAGTCATTATTCTTCAATTGGTAGAGTTTTCAAACATGTTAAATTATTTTCAAATCCTATTTTTGAAAACCCCACCATCCAAAGGGCGGACGGATGGGCGACCATGCGTTGTGAGCCTAATTGAAAATCTTTTTAATATGTGCATGAAAGGGAGGTATTTATGAGTTATACATTAGATCCTCATCATATTTTTCAATTGGTATCTCAATTGATAATTTTTTTTGTATACTCATATTATGTTTTTCTATATATATATGCTTCAAACTTCAAATAATATCAATTTCGATTGGTATTTATATTTTCATGCATATATGTGATTTGATTGTGCTTACTCATATCTTTACATTTTAAAGCACAAATTATATTTATGCTAAGCTTTATTTAATCTTTAATGTTAATTATTTTTCAATTGGTATCTTATACAAGCTTATGCATTATTTTTATTGGTATTTCATAAAGGGGGAGAAAATTCTTATTTTATCTTTCAATTAGTATCCTTTCAATCGATTTTATTCTCAATTGATATCTTACTCCCATTCTTTATGATGAAAAACACTTTGTTTTGGTATATGCTAACATTTTCAATATTGGTATCATGTTTCATTTTAAATTGGTATCTATATTGATATGAGTTATGCTTACTTAAATCAATTTGATTTTTTTTACTTTCAATTGTTATCAAAAACTTACAAGATATTTTTTGGTATCAAGTTACTTTGAAATTGATTGTTAATTCATTTGATATCAAGATTTCCTATATATATGTCTTTCAATTGGTATCAAAAACATACAATGTGTCATTTTCTATTGGTATCAAAATTTACAAGAGTTTTTTAAATTGGTATCAAGATATTTTCACATTGGTATCTTTTAATATCTTAAAATTTTTGTTTACTTTCAATTGGTATCTTTAAAATATTTTGTTTATTTTCAATTGGTATCATAAATTGGTATCATGATGTTTCGATATATACCTTCATCCTAAATTGATATATTCTTCAATTGGTATCAAAATGTTTTGATATGTATTGCTTATATGCAGGGGAAGCTTAAAATCTTCTCTATATATAGATTCATGTTGAGTGTATTTCATATTGAAGTGATTGACCTTTCTTTGGTATGTAGTACACGTGTGTAGTAGGAGCTTCACATCTCCTTTTATACATTGTATATTATGCTTTATGTGGTTAGAGTTTAGTCATCTCTTTTCATATAAATGCATGTATGCAGGGGAGTTAACTTAACGTCTCTCCTCTTCATGAATATATATCGCATATATATCTTTATTGTTTGATTTGTTTTCACCCCTTTGTTGATGATTGATAAAAAGGGGGAGAGAAATTCGGAGGATGATTTTGAGTTTATATGCATGTTTAGAAAAAGGGGGAGAATGACTTTGAGTTTTTTATGCATGATTACTTACAATTGATATCATATATGCATGTTTATTTTTACAATTGGTATCGATCATATCGAGCATATATATTTTTGTTTATGCAAAAGGGGAGAAGCATTCTTCACTTATGCATGATTGTGTTGAGCATTCATTACATATCTTTATATTTATTGTTATGCATGAGTTAAGGGGGAGCTTCTATGAAGCTTAACTTTAATCCATGCATATATAACTCCATGAGTTTTGTCATCATCAAAAAGGGGGAGATTGTTGGCCCAAAGGCCATTCACTCTAGTTTTGATGATGATTAACTCATGTAGTTATAGTTTACTAATAATCTTGTGATATTTAGTTTCAGATATTTGATCAAGATATTGGTAGGTGATTAGCTTCAACAAAGGTGTTTTGGAGCTTTCACATGTAGATTCAAGAGCTCGGACGTCAAGAACGCATCTAGCACTTAGTTGGAGTCAAACTCGTTGGATCGCGTTTGGATCGAGTCGGCTTGGAGACAAGAAGACTTCGGTTTGTATTTAGTTTATATTTAGATCATTGTAAAGATTAAATAGTGTTGTTATGCTCAAGTTCACATACACACACAAGTTTAAGTTTACTGGTTTTGATTTTTCAGTTTAACCGATTTTGGATTTCATGTCAAAAACATAAATATATATCTTTACATGTATATTGGATTCTATCCATATACAATATGCTTTAAATTTGTTTCAATATCATGTTTTTGTATTTACATGAGTGAAAACGGTTTTCTATTTCAAAGTTTGATTTTTGAAAAATACCGATTTTGGTTTAAAAGGCAAATTTCAATATCACAAAAATGGTTCAAATAGTTTGTAATATGTGCTGAATTTCAGTCACACATATTTGTATTCAAAGATATAATAAGAACTTATTTTTGTGGAATTTATATGATTTTATGGGATTTAATTGAAGTCAAAATAACTAAGTTTTTAATCCCTATAATAGCTGGACCTGGCCTTCTGCCGGTCGATCGGACGGTCGACCGCTGCAGAAGTCAGTCGACCGGTCCGGTCGACTGACGTGCACAAACGAGCACGGCAGCTTGGGCTGGTGGGCCGGTCGACCGGGTCAGTCGACCGTCCAGAGAGCTTTGCTCTCTCGAAATGGCCCCAGTCGACCGGCCGGTCGACCGGCAGAGAGCTGCTGCTCTCTGTATCCAGTCCCGATCGATCGGGCAGTCAACCGGATGCACAACGGTAATAAAAATGACTGTTGGCCAGTCGACCGGGCGGTCGACCGGGCGGACAATTTTTCCCTTTGCCAGACTGCCAACAGGCAGATTTTGGTGGGTTATAAACACCCATCCTCTTGAGCTGTTTTAGCTAAGATTTGAGAAAAGAAAATTCCCATCTTTACAAGTGTTTAACAACAAGTTTTTAAAAGAGTTTTGGGCTTAAAGATTTCATCTTTATTTGTTTTAAAAAGGGTTGGAAAATTCAAACTAAAATAGAGTCTTTGGGAATTAGTTTTTGATCTTCATTTCTATAGCTATCCTAGAAGCTTTTCCAAGAGTTTTTCTTTGTGAACTGTTTACCAAACTCTTTATTTTCTCACACTTGAGCTATCATATCTATCCTATCTATTAGGATCTTGTTTTGTGAGAAAATTTGGTTTGTGGTTTAGTGAAACCACCAAGAGTTGTAAACCTTCTTTTATTTGAGTTCCCTCTTGTGTAGAGGTGAGTGTGGAGGTTGCGGTTGTTTGTTTTTGTATCCCTGTAAGTGTAGAGGTGATTGTTGGGCTTTGATCCTTGTCCCTCTAGTGAGAGGTGATTGTTATGGAGTTGTAACTTTGAGCCTTATCCCTCTATTGTGAGGTTAATTGTTGTTTGGCTAAGTGCCTATCCCTCTAAGTGTAGAGGGGATTGTGGTTGGTTTGGCTTTGTGCCTATCCCTCTAGTGAGAGGTGATCATTGTTTGGCTAAGTGCCCATCCCTCTAAGTGTAGAGGTGATTTATGTTGTGCCTTGCCTCTAGTGTAGAGATTGTTGTTGGTTGAGAGAGGAGTTGTGTACTCCAAAGTTGTATTACCCAAATCCTCAGTGGAGGTTCCCTGTGTGGGAAGTCCTTTGTGAACGATATAGTGGAAATCCTTCTGTATGAAGGCGGGGACATAGAGCAGTGGCTCGAACCTCGAAATATATCTTGGTGTTTGCGTTTGATCCACCATCTCTAAACTCTCTCTCTTTCTTATATTGTGCCTTGCATTATTTCATACTGTTAATATCATACTTATATGCTTGGTATTGCTTGTGTGTGCCCATACTTGTGTTCAACCAAGAGAGCTTCAAATAACACTTCAACTCTTATTTAGAAGAATTTAGAGGAGATAGTCCAGAGCCCTTCACTAGGAATTCGGCTACACTTTTTGATTACATTAAGTGTGTTACAATTTGTTTTTAATTCCGCATCATTTGTCATTAGATTAGCCTACACCTATTCACCCCCCACTAGGTGTACTTTCAGTTTTCTCACCTGGTGCCCTAAAATCGACCGGTTTGGGAGCCACCGACCTAGGGCTCACTACATGGGTGAATTAGAAAGCCTAAGAAAACTAAAAAATATTATCTATATATGTACTAACACATCTAATAGTCAATTAGTTAGGTATGAGGGCCTCAAGAAGACTTGATACTTATACAAAAGAAAATTAGATGAGTTATACATATTAAATATATATATATATAAAATAATATAATAATAATAATAATAATAATAAAGAGGCATGGGAGTCCAAGTTAAAGAATCCCTAGTAAAGATTCACGTTCACAAGGATGCATATGACTTAGGGTAACAAAAGAGACTATATAAAAATTCAATTTTAATCCTTACCTAAAATTGATAACGAATTATTGTATAGAGACTAAGTTCAAGAATGAATAAAAATGATAATCCTAAAACTTATTGATTACTTAGTTTCTTCAAATATATTTCAAATATTTCTCTCCTTTTTCAAAATAAAAAAATTTTAATCACTAACATTTTCTTTTTCTTTTATGGATTTTGTGGGTGTAATCCACTGAAAACCCTCACGAGATAACACTCGTCCTCTAGGGTAACCTAGAGGTTTAACGGCTTGTTACACGTGCTAAGTGCAACCGTGATTCCTACGAAAGTGAGTTAAGATAGGTTAGTTTTTATTTTATTTTCCTTTTTCTTCTTATTTTTACTCGAGGACGAGTAAAATGATAAGTGTGGGGGTGTGATAGGTAGTCAAAAGTGCATATTTATCATCATATTTCTCTATTTATTCTTTTATAAAGCACTGCTACGTAACATTTTATTGTAATATTGTGGAGGCCTTGAGTAATTAAAGAATAAATAAATGAAGCCCAAAAGCCCAAAAAGCCCACAAGCCCACATACATGATTTATCCTAAAACAGAGATGGACTTCTACTTAAACCTGGTTGCTTACACTAGAAGATAAAGATAAATGGGAGAAAGGCTGAAGATAAAGATAAAGGGACCAAATCCTTTTCAAATTCGGATTTTTGATGACTTGCTTCCTAAGATATCCCGAATTCTCAAGATCGAGGGTCAGAATGCCGAATCCAGGAGGAGGCGCTCAGATGGACGACCAGAGGAGGCCACGCGAGAAAGTGCGTGGCCATTGGCCACGCTTTTTCTGCGAAAACGCGGTTATAGCCGCGGAAATGCGGCCGTTTAGATAGATCTGGTAACGCGTTTTTGTGGGAGAGTTGCACTGCAACTCTACGTCTTAAATCTCCTATAAATACCCCTGTAGAGCAACAGAGGGAGAGATCGCAGAGTTCAAGCTTAGGGTTTTCTTTAGATCCTCTTTTCTTTCCAAATTTTCTTATATTATTTCATTTTTTTTATTTGGAGAAGAAGATTATTGAAGAAGTGGAAGAGCTTTGTAATTGGCCAGTGACATCTAATAAAATAAGGTTCTTTATTCTTTTTACTCTTCTTACTTTGCAATTCAATTTAGTTTTCTGCTTTAGCTTATTTATTTTTCTTCTTTTAATTTTGATGCAACTTTTCTCATTCAAAATAAAAATTGAAAATAAAAATAAAATATGAAAAACTAATTAAACTTATAGTTTGCTAATCTCTCGATCAACCTAAGTTTAGTTTAAAAGATGAATTGATTGACATCTATGCTTGTTAGAAACCTTAGGATTAAATTGGTGTTCTTGAAGATGAATCAATAATTAAATTTAACTAATTTAAGTTGCACTTTTTAAATGGTTATTCATAGTTCATATCTAAATACTTTGATAGTATAATTTTAAATAGACTTTTCTTATGCTATGCTTTGAAATTAGGATGAACTATAGTTTAATTTTTATTAGTGCACACTAATTAGGGTTTACAATATTTTTACTCATATTTCTTGATTCTCAATCAAAATCCTAGGGTAGATAATTCTTCATTCAATATGATGTTCATTCTTTTAGACTAATACTTTGGTTGTAGAAGATGATTAGTAGACTATAATTCTTTTTACTTGATTAAATTTAATTCTAACAATCAATATCTCTTTTTTCAAGCCAATTTTAGAGAAAATTATTCCGAAAAGCTTCCATCGCATCCTTCCCTGTGGATCGACCCGTCTAGCCCTTTCTACACGGTTACATTGAAACGAGACTAATACTTTCTAACTTTAACTCTTTTTTTTATTATTTTCCCGTTTCAATCACAATACTATACTTTTGAGAGTCACATTGACAAATTGGCAAGTTTTCCTTTCAACGAATTTGAACTCAGACAAGAATGTGACTTTAATTCTCAAATTTGTGCTCTAGATCAAATTCCTGAATCAATATTGACTTCTGTTTTGTTACCTAATTTGAGCAACATTTTAGAGTCAGTTTTGATTCTCATACCTGTCATTCTTGAACTAGAATCACCAACCTTAGGAAGTCACATTCCGTTATATGAAAATGAATGTAGACTTTAGTCTCAAATTTTTAATTTGGACCCACTTCCTGCACAAATTTTGACTCTTAAATCTTTACTTGACTTCAGCCAATTTCCTGAGTCGACTGTAGTTTATGCCCTTCCTAATTCCAGATCAATCATTCCATCTTTTCATACTCCATTTTGGGACATAGGTGTTGATAAAATTGACTCGAAATTATTTTGAAAATTTAAAAATTAGATGGGGTAAAATTCTTAATAAAAATCATTCATATATACATTATTTTAGTCGGTTGTATTATAGAGGTCTGTGGTGGATTCCATCGAATTCCATGCAAATTGGATTCGGCCGTATTTCATGGACCAATCAGACCACCACCAGAACCATCACCTTGAGGTGATTTTTTCCTTCCCTCTCTGTTTATTTCATACATACATATATTCACGATGCATTGAGGAAAATGCATGAGATAAGTGTGGGGGAGGGTTTACTAATATAGAATTTTTAGATTTTTTTCCTTTTCACTTCTTTTAGGATATTCTTAGAATTCTTCTTTTTTATAGGAATTTTTCTTTTCTTTAAAAACTTTTTGAAACAAGAGACAAAGTTTTGATTTATTATTAAGAAAATTAAGATGATCTTAGAAACTAAGGAAACCTTAATTATGACATCTTAAATCTTGTCAAAATAATAGATCTTATTTAAAATTATAAGCTAAGTAAGATAAATTAAAAAGATAATTTTATTTTGAATTTTTTGACTTAGATAGTATGCACTTCACACTTACACATTTTTGGGATGGAAACAAAGACCTAAAATGTCATATAGCAAAAATAAATAAAAAGAGAAAAAATATATGGTATACATGAATAAAAAATTACTTATTAAGCTGGATAACTATGCTTCAAGAAGCATGATTATTCACGCCTAAATAGTGGTCATAAGAAACAAATAATCCCTCTTAGTTTTGTGGCCTTATTTACTTGAGATTTTAAACCCGAGGGATGTCTTTTCATCTGGTGCACTAAGATCATCTAGTTTGTGAGTCATCGGTTAAAGGCTCACTACCTGAGTAAACTAGAAAGACTAAAAAAACTAAGGTAAGAAAAAAGAAAATTATATATAAATAAAGGCTTGATGGTTAGAGTTGAAATCTCAGAAATCTTCACTGTCACAAAGTACATTTATCTAGGTTTTATGAATGATAAAATATTCAATCCAATTTTGAATTCTTACCTTAATTGAAGACAAGATCTTGCATATAGATTAAGTTTAAGGGAGAAAATTTTTTGGTGGACTTAAGATCTTAGATCGCTTAAATTTTTGCAAAAATATTTCGAAAACTTGTCTCTCTTTCAAAATGCATTTTCAAAATACTAACATTTATCTTCTTTCTTTATGGATTTTGTGGATGCAATTCCCTGAAAATCCTCAGGAGACAACACTCCTCTAGGGGAAACCTAAAGGTTTAATGGCTTATTGTACACGCTCAGTGCAATCGCGTCACCTGCGAAGGTGGTGTAATAACATTTGTAATTTAGTTTTTCTTTTTCTTATTTTGCTTGGGACGAGCAGAAGATAAGTGTGGGGGTGTGATTAGTCTACAATTTTGCATTTTTATATCACATTTTCTTACCGATTTTTGATTAAAATAACATTTCTCACCCATGTTTTAGTCTCTTTTGCAGATAATCAAGACTAGATGGGCAAAAGGGTAATAAGAGCTTAATTAAACTCATTTTTAGGTAATATAATCCGGATTTCTTGGAGGCCAAGTTAGAGAGTTTCTAGAAGATAAATTGAATCTAGATGTTGGCGCATATCTGACAAAAATCTGGACGAATTACCCAGATCCAAGAACATTTGGCAGGTCCACGAAGCGAGACGAATCTGCACACCAAAACCAGGGACCTAAGTCCCTGGTATTATCGCGAAAACGCGGCAAATGCCGCGTTTCTGCGGCCTTATGGTGGGCCCACGCGTCGATCTTCGACGCGTGGCCTCGTCTCGCCTTCTAAATTCTTCTTTTACCTATAAATACTGGAGGGTTTGGCCAGAAATGGGGCAGATCAACAAGTAGGTTAGGTTTTCTCTCTTTTAGTATAGTGTAGTGTAGGTGTTCTTCTTTTCTTTTATATTTTTATTTTGTTTTAGATTCATGCATTAGGAAGAGATAATTTAGAGAGAGAAAACGAGAGAGAGAGAGATTGATGAAAGAAATGGTGACAATCTATGTAATCTTCCTCCTTTATTCAATGATTTCTTCTCTAACCTCTAACATGACTAGCTAACTTTCATTTCATGACAATCTAACTACTAACCACTAATCATCTAACCTCTTCTTGATAATCCACATGAATCTAAGCATCTACAAAGCCTTGCTCTTGCAAGAGCCATTGATGGCTCATGATGATGGATTCTAACATCTAACTTGCTAACTTGCTAACCAAGCTAACTCTCTCTTATTTCATACTTACTTCTGATAGTTTTGATGATCTAAGATTTGTACGAGCTTGCTCTTGATGCAAGTTTTGTATGTGAGGAATCATCTTATGTGCCATGCTTTGTATTGCTTCTTGAAACCAAGGATAGTGATGGCCAAGGATCCATGTGAGGTAACTATCACTAAGAGGTTAGCATGATTAGAACATTTAGTAGTTAGTTGCCATGAATCTTCTTCTCTTTTTATTTTGTTTTCAAACCTTTTCTTTAACATAAAAATGCCATTTTTATTTCATGTTTTTTTTTCATCTCTTATTTCTTCTACTTCTTCTTTTCTTTTATTTTGTTTTTAAAATCATTTTTCAAAACCTCGTCTTATTTTATTTTATTTTATCTTATTTCTATTTTCTTGTTTTCTTCCATCGATTCACAACCACTTCTTATTTGTTTTCTCATCACCGTTTTCATCACCTTCTCCATCTATCACTTCTGAATTTCTTTTTTTTTCTTTTCTCATTCTTTAACAAAGGATAATTGTTAACAATCGACGTGAATAAAAACTGTTAATGCTTCTATCGCCTCCCGTCCCTGTGAATTTGACCCGTTGAGCCAATACTATAACGGAAGTATTGAGCGAACATTAGCACGCACGCTTTTACATTGATTTCATAAAACAGACATTTTCAAGTGCTTGGTTCCACCCGATCATATATACACATATTTTATACCACTTTTATGCCTATTATTTGTCATATTTAATTGTGCATTGGTGTTTTTGTTTATGTTTTACAGAAATTAGGTCAGGAGCATGATTTACACAAAAGAGAAAATGCTATTTATTGATATTTCAAGAGAAATTTACAAAGAGGTAAATGCAAAATCAGAGATTTAGTGGAGAAATTATATATGCCAACAGAGTCTACATGATGAGATGAAGATGCTGCAAAAATTTGGAGTTAAAAAGACCTAGTCAAATGACTGAGCAGACGTTGATTTTGGCTATGCAGAAGTGGACAGTCAAACAGATCCCCTACGTAGAGTTCTAATACGTGTCAGGGACAGAGCGGTAGGCAAAACAGACTTTGACTGCATAGCCAAAATTTTGGCTGCGTAGTCGAATTATTTTAGCAACTACTGATTTAATTTTTTTGGGACTTCGTGTAAAATTAGGGAATAACTTTTTGAATTCTATTAGTTCCCTGAACGTCTCTGCAGCCCATAAAAGAATGACAAACTTCTTGTAAAATATATCTCCCTCTTGGATTTTAATTTTCTAAATAAAGTTTTAATTTCTGATTTTGTCTATTGAATTCATGAGGAGAAGAAAAACAGTAAGGAGACAACCCTAAGAGCTTCTACATTGGTTCCATCTTACCTTACTTCTCTATTTAATTTTGCATAATGAATTCTACTTTTTATTTCTTGCCTTATACTTTAATAATTATGAACTAATTCTTTTAGTAGGGCATTGATGTAGGTAAATATTATCATGATATTGATTAGTGCTGAGGGTTTGTATTATGATTCTACAATCATGTTAAGTTCTTAATTCTGTTTATTACGTTAATAATTGATGGCCACAATTGTTTAGATGACTAAATTGGAGATCGAGAGGAGATAATTTAGTAAAGCATCATAGAATTAGGAATCATAAATTGATAAATTGAGACGTAAAAGTTGTGCAATCTTACAAAAGGATCCACCATGCTTAATGCTTCCTTTAGCTTGTAAATCTATGAGATCGAGAGATTGTCGGGTCTTGCATTAGAGGTCAGAATTAATATTGCTCGAGAGAGAATACTAGTTAAAATAGAGACTTTCGATTGTTAACATGCGGAGATGATTTGCTAATACTAATACTTATTCTATATCTAATTTTATCTACCGAAATCAATTGCCATACTTATTTCTCATAATGACTTACTTTAGTCTAAATAAATTTGCTTAGTTAATTTCTATAAAGAATCAATCTTTTCAAATGGAACTAGGAATGATTAGTTGGTACTTGATACGCTCAATCCTCGTGAGATGATACTCTACTCAATATTTCATTATTTGTTAAACGATTGGTGCACTTTCTATTCACAACATCAGCAACCATGATCGCAGTCCTCACAAAAAAATACTATTTATGAGGACTGGTTGTAATCCTCATAAAAATGCCCTATATCTGAGGACTGCATTTATGATCACAGTCCTCACAAAAATACCATATTTCTGAGAACTGCGATAATGATCTCAATCCTTTTTATTAGTACAGGTTTTTGAGTCTTTATGATCGCAGTCCTCTTTATTAGGACTGCGACCATGATAGCAGTCCTCACAAAAATAACATATTTTTGAGTTTAGGATTGCGATCATGATGACAGTCCTCTATATTAGGACTGCGACCATGATCTCAGTCCTTGCAAAAATGTCATGTTTCTGAATCTTTATTAAGATTGTGATCATGATCGCAATCCTATTTATTAGGACTGCGATCATGATCACAGTCCACACAATAAATGCCTTTGAGTCTTTGTTAAAGGACCGTGACCTACAGAGGACTGTAATCATGAGTCACAGTACATGTCAGCATCGCCATCATTAACAAAACTCTCGTTCATTGACAACCGATTCATGCCCAATACTTTCAAATCTAAAAAACACATCAATCATAATCAAAACTCATTGTGAGCACGAACAAACGTGACCTGTAAAAAGTCGATCCCAAAAAAAATTGGTCCGGGGTTTTCGTCCCCTGAGAACCCCGGAAGGAGGGCTCTCTGCCCCTTTTTGATTAGTCATTAACTCGGCATATTGTTATCACATTTTCCTACCTGGTTTACAAATAAAATACTACTATTAACTGATTTTGGGTCTCTTGTGTGCAAATTATATTGGATTAGATAGGGGCAAAATGGAGATTATGAGCTTAATAGCCCATTTTGGGTAATTAATTAAGATTTCTTGAAAGCCAAGTCAAAAAGCTTCTAAAAAATACATTAAATCCCGAATTAAAGACCTTATTTGCAGAAAATACAAGGCAAAATACAAGATAATATCAGTATATGGAAGCTTCTCACAACTGGGAGAACCTACACCCAAAAGATCAGGGCCATTTGCCCATTTTCGCTGCATTTGCCATGGATCCACTGTAGTATTAGGGTCAATGGCCCTAATCTTCGACGCATGGCATCGTCTCGTGGATCCCCAGTCGCGTGTGCCTATAAATACCTCTCCAAGAGTCCAAAAATCAGGGGAGGAGAATAGTAGCCAGGGTTTCTTCTACTTGTAGTTTAGTTTAGAATTTTTCTATTTTCTTTTCTTTGCATTTTCTTTCTGTTTATAGATTAGTATTAGGATAGAGATAGATTCATGAGAAAAAGAGAGATTTCTGTAAAGAAGAGTGATATTCTTATGCAAATACCTCCTTTTTCTTCATTGTTTCTTAATCTGTTGTTAGCTAATTTTCTCTCCATGGTGAACTCACTATTAACTCATTAACACACTAACCCTTGGTTGATTATGACCTACATGAATCTAATAACCTCAAATAATTTTTGCTCTTGATGGCTCATGATGAAGGGAGTCTCTAACTCCTAACTTGCTAATAAGCTAACTTGTAAATCTTACTTTATTTCATGTTTGCTCTCTTGTAGTGTTGATGATTTTAATTGTAAATTGCACTTTGTATGTCAAGTTGGGATACTAACCACTTTTTATGGGTCATGCTTTGACAAGCTTCATGAAGTCAAGCCTATGAGTTTTCAATGATATCTTGAGGCACTAATCACCATAAGAGATTAGTATCATTAGTGGGAACAATTAATAGAGAGTTATTCATGGGTTTTCTTCTCTTTTTATTTTATTTTCAAAACCACATTTCCAATCACTTCATTATATTTTCATCTTCTTCTCCCTCTTCTACATCTTGTTTTATTTTCTCTCTTTTAAAATTCTCTTGAAACAACAAAAAACTCATTAACCTTTTTGTGAAGCTTTTATCACCTCCCGTCCTTGTGAATTTGACCCGCATAGCCACTATTGCTATCGTGGAGTGTCGAGGGAAACCAAAGCACAACAAGCACACACTGATTTCAAAATACACATTTCTTATGCACGATTTCCGTTGCTATCGTGGAGTGACCACGCAGATCGACTTGCAATTTTACACTGTGTCGGATTCAAGGTTGAGAGGAGAGAAACATCAGGATTGATGAAAAAGGATAAAAGAGAAAATGAAAATATATAAAGAAGTGGTAGTTGGGAGGAATCAATTTATGCTGACGTGGATGTGGCTGTAGCGAAGAATTATGAAGCTGAGTTTTTTTTTTCTAATTATGAAGCAAAGTAGGTGGTTTTAGCGAAATTTTCCTATAAGAAATGATTTGATAAATATTCTTAAATAATTTAAATTGATAGACGAAATTTTCCTATAACAAATTTATTTTTCTTAATATGGAGTTTGAATTAATCCTCATAAAAAGTATGGAGTACAAATCATTTAAGATTGATCATGATTTGAAACACTGAATTCCACATAGAACACTAAATCGAGATTGTGCTAAAAATCTAAATTACAATTATGATTTTTAAGTAAAAATATGATTGTTTTTTCTAATAGCAAGAGAGCAAATAAAATTGTTACTCGTTAATAAAATAAGAAAATGTAATTATTTTCTTAAAATGTAAATTAGTTTATATAAATTTTAATATATGCATTAGAGTAATAGAACTAAATATGAATTATAAAACTTTTTAAACTTAAACGCATTCTAAATGTCTTTTTACCTATTTACATTTAGTTAAAAAGTTAGCGTTAATCATCAATATTTTTTTCTTCAAATTATATTATATTAAGATTCTATTTTGATAGACTTAGTCTAACTATATGAGTTTACTTTTTTTATTAGTTAGTATTCTAATTTGATCCTTACATTTTCTTTAGAAAAATCTAATTACATCGAACTTTAGTTCTGAGTCAAAATTTGATTATTTCTATGGGAAAAGAATAAATAGTATTATAATTTGTCAATTATTAAATATATAAAGATGTTACTCATTGAACACTCTTCCTAATATCACATTACTACTGTCAACAAAAAATTGTATAATTATATTATGTAGCAAAATGCAACCAGAAAGGATAAAATTCTAAAATCAAGAGAAACTTACTAAAGAAAAGAAGAAAGTACAAAGAATTTGGGATATCTTTCAACATGCATGTAATGGTCCTAATTATTAATATACTCGAATCACATAATAATATCTGATTTTCTTTTTAAATTCCAGCAGCATTTCCTCTATAATTACTACAGAGTCATGTATTATAATTATATAATTTCAGTCACAACCAACTTACTTATCACTCCTCGAAATCACAATTTCGGCTATTAACAATCACAATACATATGTACTCAAGAGTAGCTCTCTCAGCATTCTCAATCCTAACATAGTAACTATTCCCAATACTAACACAAAAGGTACCAAGAACCATGCATATATCTTCATACATATACAAAGATCATATTATTGAACTCGCAAGTCTAACATATATTACATAGCATATGTATCAAGTTTAGCGTTCATATGTACAAGCATGAACTATTCAGAGGTGACAAAAAAATAACTAATTTATACATGATTGATTCTTAATATGGTTCCAAAAGAAATGCCCACTAAGTTTTCCCTTATCACGACCTGAAAAATTATTAATATAAAAAAGTGAGCTCGATAGCTCGTGAGTAAAGTCATGCAAGAAATCGAAAAGTGGTATACAAATAATAATATTAATAGTAAACATGAACATGGATTGGACATGAATAAATAGGAGCTTGATGATGCAATAAAAATAATGCATCTAGAATTGGTATTTCAGTGATTCTGTTCATCAATCAGGAAATTTTGGTTCACTTAGCTATTTATTTTTTAGGCTCTTGTAATAATATCTTGTATTTCACCGAATGCATGTGTTATTCAGATTTATATCAACACTTTGTACATAAAAACTCATGACATATTAAATAGTCATTCCAATACCTTTTATTTTATTGTACTCAAGATAGAGTACTATTCATATCACTACACTTATATACATATATCACACAAATATAACACTTGTAACCAACAATGCATGTATGCACCATTCCTTCCCTACTCATCCCCCACCACCTTCCTTTAATATTTTTTTTGAAAAGTAAAGAAATTTTATTAATGTCCTCAAACAATAGTACAAGTATACAAATCGACTAGGCTACTCTCTATTTCTATTCTTGAATAATTACAAGAAGGGGAGAGGACCTATCACGACTTGCTTCCTAAAATTTGGGGAACGTTATGTGTCATGATTGGTGGCGTATACACGCGAGATGGAAAACCCTGCGTGTACACACTAAGCCTTCTGGAGATCTGTACTGTTACAATAATAACGCTGCTGGTATTTGTATATAATATGTAACAAGAATACACAAAAAGTCTTAAAATAGGTATATAAGAGTACACACAAGTCCATCATCATATATATAAAGATGTACATTAGAAACTATACATAGCAAAAAAGGAATGTTCCTAAAAAAACGTATACTGTCAAAAGGTGGCAAAAAGATCGCGAACAGTCCTACTGCTGCTTTGCAATTCCTCTGTGGTATGCCTGGTCCTCCTCTGAGGGTGAAGCTAATTGATCTACATGCAAACCAGGGTCTCTGATACGACCAAGCAAGTGTACAAAGGAAAGATATTGAAACAAAAGTATAACAAGATATATGTACATATATATAAAGGTGCTCAGGAAATATACAAGATATACTGTAGCGTTCATGTGAGTGTGCCTAAGTAGTATATATGGAGTGCGGGGTATACAAGAAAATCATGTATAGATGATCACTATATCATTAAATGTAGCAAATGTGCAGTATTTTATAGCTGTGTACATAATTTTGTGCATTGAGACTCAAAGATCAAGGAGCCCCGGTCAGGTGGGTGTATCCCGTGTATACCCGAGATCACGGCCTTAAATAGGTCCTTGACTGCTGAGACCAAGACTATCCACTAGGACAAGAGTAGGAAACAAGAAGCTCAAGGAGCCATATACTGGAGGTAGCTAGCACTACAACGTCCCTCGCGGAGGGACGAATATGGATCCAAGGACATCTACCGGATAAGACCTCCTCAACTGTCAAGTTTCCCCATCCCCATATGATATGTACTGCACTTGTTGTATGTACACACATGTTCAGATAAAGTAATAGGAATACTCATGTAACATGAAATCAGGAATATACCAGTTATCAGGATGATAACATATAGGAAATTTCACATAATATCAAATTATACAGGACATGCTCGTACCAAAATATATAAATCAACAGTCAGGAATAACCGAATAACAGGAATATCATCAATATTGAGTATCGGTGGTTACGATCAAGCGATAATAAATATAATAAAATTATATGATGAATTTATAAAGAAAAGGGAAAACTCTTGCCTTATTAATGTAGCTCTCGCTTTTACGAGCACAACCGCTTGAAATCGCGTGAATCATACGCTGATCGGTCAAGATATCATCTGACGTGATTTAGGGTCTATTATATTCAGGGGGTTATAAGTAATTTCAAGGTTAAAATGAAATATAAATAATTTAGAGGGGCCTATACGAAATTTACTTTTATTAATAAGCTTTAATGGGTTGGGTCGGGTTTGTGGGTGCGGGGAGGGTGTGGAGAGGATCCAATAAGGAGAAGAAAAAAAGAAAGAAGAACAGAAGAATTGGCAAGTGGGGCTTACGGCCTGGGGCAGTGCCAGGGGGGCAGTGCCATCATCAGCACCTGGACTGCCAATTTTTAGGTGAGAGAAGTAAAAGAGAGAAAGAAAAAGAGAAGGAAAGAGGGAGCAAGAGTGAAGAAGAAATAGTGGGGTTGTGGGAGGTGTTAAGGTGGTGGCACTCGGCTTGGGCTCACAGTAGCGCGACAATGCCTAGACAGCGGCGCTGAGCCCTCCGTCGGCAGTGGCTGGGTCAGCGACGGTCAGTGCGGTAGGGAGAACAGGAAGGAGGAGAGAAAGAGGAGAAGGAGTGGGTGAGGGGGAGAGTAAGAGAGAGATATGGAGTTAGAGAGAAAGAAGATGAGAGAGAGTGGGCCTGAGAGAGAAAGAAAGAGAGTACGAGAGAGAGAGACTTATAGGGAGAGAGAAATGGCGGTGGAGAGAAAGTTCTAGAGAATTGTAGAAAGATTGTAGAATTATGTAATAAAATACAAAAAAATGTATTTTTTACTTAATTTAATTTTTAATCTTTACAAGTTTATCATTTTGTTTTTTATATATCACATAAAAATAATTGTTTAATTTTTTTTTAATATTTTCCTATGATAATATTATTCCACTTAATATCTATTTATTAACAATTAAATTTCCTTGCAAGTATATAATAATAATTATTTTTATATTTATTTTATTTTAAAAATTATTCTCTCAAAAATTTATATTAATTAATAATTATATAAATATATATAGTAAAAATATAAAGTATACACAATAAAAATTTTAAATTACCGGTATAACCCATAATTTATTGAGTTGGGGTATACATGGCCATAGCCGTCACCCTTCACTATAATACTTACAATAAAAAAACCAGATTGATCGAAAGCCTAAAAAAAAGAAATACAATACTAACTATCAATACACTAGACCAGAAATGCCAAAACTTGCAAATTGATACAGACAAAGTATGCTGTAGAAATGCCAAAACCTTCAAACTGATACCGCCATAAAATGATTCTGCAGAAATGTGCTGCAAGATTGTAACAACCAGAATGTGATGCTGCCAGTGCCAGAAACATAAGCCGCCAGAAAATGCTAATGCCATTTTTTTTTTATATCTTGCTGCTTCCAAAAACTGCTGCTACAAAAAGCATCCATATCAGACATCCCAATTTGATAGGATCAATTGCTTGTCAGGTGCCCATCAGACTTCCAAGAACAGGTTTTAATCAATTCCCTTATATCCTATATATTCTTCTGAAATACATATTTTGTTCTGCTCCTTTAACTGGAAAACCCTCTCATTTCTTTCATTCCAAACATGCCAAATAGATGCAGAAAAGGCCAATTTAGCAAGAATGGTTGTTTTTTATTTCTTCTAGAACTTAGTTTTTTATTTCTTCTAGAACTTAGTAAGTGTGGGATATATAACATAATTTTCTAATTTTCAAAACATGCAACAAAACAAAGCAAAAATTTTTAAATTAATTAAATTAAATACTTGTCCTAAGCATGCAACTAATATAACATAATTAAAAGGAAAATTAAATTGTTGGCCTGGGGTGACAGTCGTGCGAAGCACTTTCCTAGAAGAAAGATGGCTAGTCACTCGTTCGGACCTTGAAATGACATCCTCTCCTAGCGGTAAAACCTCCCCCAGTAGTTCCCCAGCATTCAACTTAGGACGAAGAGCCAGGCCTCTGCTCTGACGAAGATTCGTTGCCTGGAATGAAATTAACAGCTTCAGTAATCATGAAAATGTAAAACTCAATTCAGGATTTTGATGTAAGAAATATAAGGGAGAGAGAATCTACTTGGATGTAGATGTTTCTTGTAATGAGAATAGTCAAGATAATGTTGTATTTATAGCAGCTTGAGCATTTTGCAGTTGTAACAGCCCTTGCGGGGATCGTGCACATTCGAGCTGTTACAATAGCTCTGAGATTGTGCAGATCTGATCCACCTTGTATGGGTCCAATGAGAACATTAAAACTCAAAAAATCTCAACAGAATTTTAAATAAAATTTAAATAGATAAAATCAAAACAAAAAATTTCTAGGTTCAAGAATCCTCGAATCGAATTGCATTCGTGTCCGCAGGTCGTGGGCACGCGCCACCTGAACCCGACCCGGTTTGGTTCGGCGTGCGCGCGCGTGTGTGAGGAGTGCGGCATGGCCCCATTATTCATAACAATAGGCATGGAAGGAGTTAGTATATATACTACTTAACCTCCCATCTCTTATCCAATGTGAGACTAAACCAAAGCAAAATTAGAGGGAAACTCAAGTTTTTCCTTCAAAATTAAACATATCCAACAGGCCCCCCCAAAACTTGAGTTTTAGGGAAGATAAAACAAATCAACAATAATAAGAAAGAAATCATCAAATCTTAAAACACGAATGGAATCGGCAACATCATGCTGTAGATTCTGGACAAGTGGACTACACCTGAAATCGTTCTCACTGTATTCATCACCATCTGAGAGACATAGTGGACTACACCTGGAAC
The DNA here is from genome assembly GCA_038442645.1 of Agave tequilana. Lineage (NCBI taxonomy): Eukaryota > Viridiplantae > Streptophyta > Magnoliopsida > Asparagales > Asparagaceae > Agave > Agave tequilana. The sequence goes on from JAVJIF010034683.1 coordinate 55,884, forward strand.
TAGCCTCATTTACCAAATATTGATAGAATACACACATAGTAAGTCTCCATTTATTGAGCGAGTGGGTTGAGCGTTACAGGCCATGCTCACAATAACCAACTCATGAGAGCTTCTAGGGGTCACCCCTGCCCCCAACCGCGGCTATCACAATCCCTCTCACATAGGTAAATCCTCCAAGAGTACAACAACTGGATGGTATACCCTCAACACTACATGCATTGGACTTATTAGGAGTTAAGCTCATCCTTACTTAACTGTATCAGAAGAGCAACATCACCATAAAGAAGAGGAAGTAGCTACAATGCAACATATATGATATAAACGTATCCGGGTGAATACTCCACACGAGTATCACCAGTTCAGCTTGTTTCTACCACATTGAACTTCTTTCATGAAATCAACTCTCAATCAAGTAGGCTGGGTTTTCACTATTAGTGAGCTCTACTATGAGTTAATCCCATATCCCTCGATGATTCTAGGACCACACGCCTAAAAAGACTCTTAGTCAATGGATCAACAATATTCTTCTCAGACTTTATAAAATTCAGAAGCACAACTTTACCCAATAGGCGCTGAACATGCTTAAGCCTGATTTGAATGTGTCTTTTATCTTCTTATTAGTATTATCTTATTTTAGAACCTCAATAGTGGATCTTGAGTCAATATGAACTGAGATAGGAAGTATATTGTAACACCCTATCCTCAGAATACGTACTCAGATACTATTCTGATTTTACGAGCGTATTTTCTTATTCTCTCTTATTTATTTTTGCTTGTATAGCAATACTGCATGATTTGACCTTTCGGTAATTAAATTTGATTGATTTTAGTTTCAAACACTGTTTTCCAATATACTAGAATTTTCATGATTTTTCAAAATTTTTCAAAATTATTTTTATAAAAACCCTAAAATCGGGATTAATCAGTATCGCTTGGTTTATTCTCAGATTTTTAATTTACAAATGGAGTCAAATTTTAAAAAACTGGCTTTCATATATATTTTTAGAATAATATTTACTATCTTAACATATTTTTGGAAATTTTTCAAGATTTAACAGATTTCGACCAAATTTGGTGTCGCCGGTATCGGCTGTCAATTCCAAGATTTTTAATTTGAAAATTGTAAAGAATTTCTTGAAACGGATTTCACTATGATTCTTACTATAATATGCTTGATTTTTGAAAGTTTTTGGGGAGCTTTTTGAGATACTTGATTTTTGGGTGTTTCTGATTTTTTTCGAAAATTTTCTACATCCGCAACCGAGTTCGGGGAATCCACTAATCTAATTATTTTTAATTTCTTCACCAATCAAAATTTTCTTTTTTCCTTTTTCTTTTCTTTTTCTTTTTTCCTTCCTTCTTTTTCCTTCTGCCATATTCTAAAAGCTTCTCCATTCTTCTAATATATTCTACACCCTTCCACCAAAATATCTCATCAAAAATATTCTAACCCATCATCACACCCTTCCCATCACCAAGGCCGGCCATTATTCCCTCTCCCATCACCATTTCACAAAAAATCTCGTCTCCAAACTCATTTTTCTTCTCCTTTAACTCCAACTCCTAAAACAACACCCTTTCCTTCTCCTTTCTTTTTCATTTCTCCATCAAAACCCTAATCACCACCAACTTCTCTTTCATCTTCACTACAACCGTAACAACAACACCCACAACTCCCTACCATCTTCTTCTTTCTTCTCCATCTCCATTTATTCCACCACAACTCTAAACACCACCATGCAAACCACAATCTCCTTTTCCTTCTCCAAAACCACTACCACCACTAAATCCCTCCACAAAATCACCATCCCACCATCTCCTCCTAGGTCGACCACCATGCTTGGATAGGGGCCAAGCCCTTCTTCTCCGATAACATCTCCGGCACCACTCCGGCAACTATTCCGCTGACATCTCCACCATCTTCAACAACGTCACACCACCACCATCTCTACTACACCCTTTTCATCGCCATCTCTTCTATTCTTTGTTGGTCCCGAGATAATGTCAAATGCGGAACTATCTCTGTTGGCAATTATGGATCTAAAAATACCCAAGTCAACACAAAACTAAAAACAAGAAGGATTAATGTTAAGCAAATAAATAAACTTGCAAAAAGGAAAATAAATCTCAGAAAATAGACAAACGCAAACAAGAGAGATTTATCCTGGTTCGGTCCTTGTGACCTACATCCAGTCCCCAAGTCACCCGCTTGAGATTTTCCTTTATCCTTGATTTTGTACACCCAAAATCACAAACATGCACACCACTTGACAAATCCCCTTTGCCATATGTGTACACCTTCTCTTCTACCAAGAGAACACCTTCTCTTCCACCAAGAGAACAAACTTCACCTTGTACAACTGCCTCTACACCAAGAAGCCACCCGTGTACAATGCTTACTTTGAGTATTACAACTTTCCTATAAGCCTTGGTAATGTGTATGAACCTGGACAAGGTCTAGTATAGGAGAAACTTCAGAGAACTTCACAATGGAAATGACTTTTGGTGAAGAACAGAAGTTGGAATCAGTTTTCAGATTTTGACAGAATTTTGGCTTTTGAAAACTGAAGATTTTTCTTAGTATATGGCCTTTGGAATAACCACCTTTTATATAGCTGAAGACTAGGGTTAGTTAGGGTAGTAGCAATTCAAACAATTGGAACGTTGGAATTCGTTGCACAAAAGACCAAATAACAGAAACTGTCCAACAGTCAGAAACTGCCTATAGTCGACTTGCCTATAGAGTTAGTCGACTAGATTAGGCAATTTTCCTACTATTAGTTGACTAGGTTTGACTTTAAGTTGACTAGGTCAAGTTAGTTCAAGTGACAGTTTTAGTTCAAGTGACAGTTTTCTGGTTAACTGAAACAAGTCGACTGCAACTACTTATAAGTCGACTGGACCAGATATTAGTCTATATGAGCAAGGGCTTAGTCGACTACATTTTACTGTCAAGTCGACTAATGCACAAACAGAGAATTGGGTCTGTTTTGGACACAAGACTTAGTCGACTAGGGTTTGGGTCAAGTCGACTACACATGTTATTAGTCGACTATAAGGGACTGTAAGTCGACTAACAGGACTATGATATGTGTGTGTGTGTCAAGGCTCTTTACATGCTATTTCATCTTTACAAAATACATCATATCAACTCTCCTTGGGACATCTTGATCATGTAGAACTCTTGATTCGTCATGTGTTAGAGCTCCAAATGACATGCGTCACATAAGTCTTCATCAAAACAAGTTCCAACATTCTCCCCCTTTTTGATGATGACGCTTTATGTGCACAAGTGCTCCCCCTGCAGAAAATATGTTATATTTTCTTCCCCCTGCAGAAATTGGGTTATAACAAATATGAAAAGACTTTGTTCTCCCCCTGCAACAAATATATTAGTAAATATATATATATATATATATATATATATATATATATATATATATATATATATATATATATATATATATATATGTTCTTATTAACTTTTATATGGTACCTGCAAGATAAACGTTAGATGGTACCAAACATAAAAGAACATATTAACCTTTACGAGTCCAAATCCATTTAGAATTTGGTTTTTACCTGTTAGTATACGCATAGTTGCAAGAATCACATATATCATGAATGTATGAAGCAATATATGTATTTTTATCATGAAAACTTAAATTCTTAAGAATCCATATAAACTTTATCTTAATTCTTTTTGAAACATGATTAGACTTTCTTTTCACATATGGATTACTAACATATGAAGACTTTTCATTATATCCAATACCATAATGATTATCATGTGACAACTTCTAAAAAGATAATAAATCATTCAATTTTTCTTTTCCTTTATTGAACTTAGTCACATTTTGCAAAAGATCTTCATATTTCTTTTTGAAAACTGAAATATCTTTATCTAAAATAGAAATCCTTTTATTCAAAGATTCAGTTTCCTTTTTCAGGAAAATGTTATCTTTTATAAACTTCTCATTTTCATTTTTCAAAGATGATATGACTTTTTCAAACTCATCTTGTTGAGAATTTATAGAAGATACTTGTAAAGCATAACATGAATTTTCCTTTAAAAGTTTTTCATTTTCTTTTGATAAAACTTTATTTTTCAATTTTTCATTTTTCAGATCAATAAACAATTCATGAAATGCATCAGAAAGTTCAGAAAATGATACCTCTTCATCTTCTATGGCCATGTAACATAGGTTAACACGTTCAGTGGATTCTTCTTCATCAGAAGATGAGGAATCACTGTATTCTGATGATGCTTCGTAGTTTTTCTTCTTTCTGAACTTTTTACTCTTGTATTTTTCTTTCTTCTTGAGCAAAGGGCAATCCATCTTCATATGACCTGGTTTATTACAATTAAAGCATTTGAATTTACCTTGCTTTAGGAATCTCCTGAATTTCTTTGAAAGCATTGCCATCTCCTTTTCATCGTCATTTGAATCATCCGTGTCGGAAGATGCATGGAAGGCGAGTTCTTTCTTCTTTGAACGGTGTTGTCGTTCGTCCTTCTTCCTTTCTTCTAACTGCACTTCATATGCCATTAGATTACCGATTAGGTTTTCTAATGTCATAGTTGAGAGATCATTCGCCTCTTCAATGGCGGTTGTCTTCTTCTCCCATTCTGGTGTGAGTGCACGAAGGATCTTACGAACTCATTCAACTTGGGTGTAGTCCTTTCCAAGAGATTCTAATGAATTGGTAATGTCGGTGAATCTTGTAACCATTTTGGATATGGTTTTATTCTCCTCCATTTTGAATAATTCAAACCTGTGGACAAGAACATATATTTTAGATTCCTTAACTTTATTTGTGCCTTCATGTGTTACCTGAAGAGTATGCCATATTTGATGTGCAGAAGTGGCTGTTGATACACGGTTGAACTCTTTTTTGGTTAAGGCACAGAACAAGGCATTCATCGCTTTAGCGTCAAGGTTCGCGTTCTTCTTTTGATCTTCACTCCAAGCGTTGTAGTTGGTTGTTGGCTTGGTGTACGATGCTTCTACGATGTTCCAAAGGTCGTAGTTGAGCGATTGCAAGTAGATCTTCATTCTACACTTCCAATAGTTGTAGTTGGATCCGTCAAATAGCGGTGGACGTTGTGTAGAATGTCCTTCTTTGAATTGGGATGATGAGAACTCCGTTGCCATCTTTGTTGTTGACTTGTACCCGCTCTGATACCAATTGTTGGTCCTGAGATAATGTCAAATGCGGAACTATCTCTGTTGGCAATTATGGATCTAAAAATACCCAAGTCAACACAAAACTAAAAACAAGAAGGATTAATGTTAAGCAAATAAATAAACTTGCAAAAAGGAAAATAAATCTCAGAAAATAGACAAACGCAAACAAGAGAGATTTATCCTGATTCGGTCCTTGTGACCTACATCCAGTCCCCAAGCCACCCACTTGAGATTTTCTTTTATCCTTGATTTTGTACACCCAAAATCACAAACATGCACACCACTTGACAAATTCCCTTTGCCAAATGTGTACACCTTCTCTTCCACCAAGAGAACACCTTCTCTTCCACCAAGAGAACAAACTTCACCTTGTACAACTGCCTCTACACCAAGAAGCCACCCGTGTACAATGCTTACTTTGAGTATTACAACTTTCCTATAAGCCTTGGTAATGTGTATGAACCTGGACAAGGTCTAGTATAGGAGAAACTTCAGAGAACTTCACAATGGAAATGACTTTTGGTGAAGAACAGAAGTTGGAATCAGTTTTCAGATTTTGACAGAATTTTGGCTTTTGAAAACTGAAGATTTTTCTTAGTATATGGCCTTTGGAATAACCACCCTTTATATAGCTAAAGACTAGGGTTAGTTAGGGTAGTTATAGGAGCAATTCAAACAATTGAAACGTTAGAATTCGTTGCACAAAAGACCAGATAACAGAAACTGTCCAACAGTCAGAAACTGCCTATAGTCGACTTGCCTATAGAGTTAGTCGACTAGACTAGGCAATTTTCCTACTATTAGTCGACTAGGTTTGACTATAAGTCGACTAGGTCAAGTTAGTTCAAGTGACAGTTTTCTGGTTTAACTGAAACAAGTCGACTGCAACTACTTATAAGTCGACTGGACCAGATATTAGTCGACTATGAGCAAGGGATTAGTCGACTACAAATGATATTAGTCGACTACATTTTACTGTCAAGTCGACTAATGCACAAACAGAGAGTTGGGTCTGTTTTGGACACAAGACTTAATCGATTAGGGTTTGGGTCAAGTCGACTACACATGTTATTAGTTGACTATAAGGGACTGTAAGTCGACTAACAGGACTATGATATGTGTGTGTGTGTGTCAAGGCTTTTTACATGCTATTTCATCTTTACAAAATACATCATATCAACTCTCCTTGGGACATCTTGATCATGTAGAACTCTTAATTCGTCATGTGTTAGAGCTCCAAATGACATGCGTCACATAAGTCTTCATCAAAACAAGTTCCAACATTCTTCTTCACCACCACCACCATCACTATCACCACGACAACACCGCCTCCATCACCATTATTTGAACCTCCAATATCATCATCATCTTCACCTCGTTCAATTTCCTATTTCAGTCTCCTTCCAAAATCGAACCCCACCAAATACTACCACCACCCACTCCAACACCTTAACCTCCATTTTCTCCCCCCCCTCTCTCTCTCTCTCTCTCTCTCTCTCTCCTCATGGCCAGCCACCACCATGAGGTGGCGCACCACCCTTAGGGCCAGCGGCCACCAAAGGGCCAAGCCTCCTTTCCTTCTCTCGCTTCATGTTTTTTTCTCGCTCGGAAATTCAGACGCAAAAAGTTTTAAAATTGATGTTTTAGGCTAGTGGCTTTCCTCGCAAAAATTGGACTTATATTAGACTTGGTATTGTGTTGTAGTTTGTTTCAGTCCAGTGTAATTGTACGGGTGGGTGTGTTGTATTCTGTGGACATGTCTTGACTTGTACCAGACTGGTATACTGTAATGCTTGTAATACTACAGAACATCTCGTGCAAGTACCTTTATATCAACTTTGGGTTTCTGCCCACTCTCGGGCTAGCTACCCAATTGGTTTTAGGCCTGCACCCTTATAGGTTTCATAGTAGCTATAGAGAGTGCGCTTAGACCCCAAGCGTACTTTGATCCCAGGTTCTCTACTCAGCCTTCAGGTTTCACTACTCCACGATAGCCTAGATAGTCTCACGTTTATATGTACGCTTGTGTGTGGTACTAACATCTCGTGCAGATACCTTTGTATCAACTCTGAGTTTTTGTCCACTCCTGGGCTAGCTACCCCCAGTTGGTTTTAGGCCTATACCCTTATGGGTTTCGTGGTAGCTGCCGAGAGTGCGCTTAGACCCTGAGCGTATTTTAGCCTCCGGGCTCTCGCCCACTTCATCGAAAGAGAAGTGTGCTTAGACCATCAGGTCTCTCAGCTCTGCCTGGTAGGCATGCTTAGTGCTCAACGCTTTATCACTAGACTCATCTAGGTGAAACTCTACCAGATTTTAGACTCACATTTTAAGACGAGTCATTCCGGTAGCTCTGCCAAGCGCTTTAGTGATTAAACACTGTACGCTGTCCGTGCCTCCGGCACTGCTTAGCTCCGTTTGAATGTTCATTTGCTTACTAACTAGCTGCAATAATGGTTAATATCTGCTATTGCAGGCCATGCTATCACCTGACATCTTGCTTACATCTTGATATATTCCAGTACAAATCATAATCTTGATACACCTGTACTCATGATACTCTTGACTTATTCCTGCTCATTCCCAAAATTTGATAATTATCTAATAAAATATAAAAAATAACAACTTACACCAGGTTGGGAGAAACTTACGGCTATCAATATACATTCATGTTTACAGTGGTATTAGGTATGTTGTGCAACTAAATCTTTCGGTCTGACCTGAGGGCCTCCAGGTGATCGAGGGGAGCGCTGGCTCCCTCCTTCTTGGTACCATCTTGAAAAAGGGCATCCTATAAGACCCTCCTATACGCCTTGCGGCCGGTTTCATATATCAGCAATAGAACACCCTGGACCGTGGTTCTGGGCTTGTAGGGGACCGACTGTAAACATTTTTCGTTGATAACCTGGTTGGTCTCCAATAACAGCCTCGACTTACTCAGATCTGGATGTACGTGTCCTGGGTGCTATTACACATATCTAGACATATGGGTTGGATGAGTAATAAGAATGAATATTAAAAATGGTAATAAAAGATTTATTCAGGCTTCATCGCTTTCATCAGTCTATGCCTTTGTCGCATGCTTATTATTCCTGTACACTCGATTCAGCTTTTTGATGCATGCTTGCTGATTTGAATTTATCAATATACATGTACGTATCTCTACGCGCCACTTGGTATTCACCTGAACATTCGTTGGGGAGTTTTTGACTCTCCTGGACTTGCATGTTCAGGTTCTGAAGCTTGGATTGAAGTGGCGCTCTCCTCCGAAGATCAAGCTTACCTCTCGGAGCAGGCTGACTAGTCCCAGCTCCTTCAGTCCTGACTCTTCCTACTAGCTTATGGGACTCCCTCTCAGCTCGTGAGCATCTTTTATATTGTACATATTGTAAACCTTACTTTTGTACCTGGCTGTGATATAGTGTACATGTAATGTTATATCACGCTCTGTGATAACTTTGTAAGTTGTACTCCTTATGTTGGAATGTATATATACTACATACTTCCATACTCTGATTCTAGTTTATGCTGATGCTTAATGTATATATGTGAGAATGTTTCTGTCTAGCGTATATATGTCACAGTAGCGTCTCCATATCGTCAGGGCGGGCGTTACATATATGTTTAGGCACGATAGAGAAATTTGACAAAAGATCCTTTAACCATTCAACTTCTGTACAAGTAGTGTCTAGAGCTATAAGCTCAGACTCCATGGTGCTCCTAGCAATCACTATTTGTTTGCAGGATTTCTAGGATACAACAGGACCATCGAACATGAATCATATCCGGTAGTAGATTTATACTGTTAGAGTCACTAACCCAATTGGCATCATTGTACCCTTCTATTACATCAGGATCTAGTGTAAGTCAGATAACAGCTAATTGTACCTCTAAGATATTGAATACTCTCTCTAATACAGTCTAGTGTTCGCTACTAGGGTTATTAGTGTACTTACTCAATCTATCTATTGCATAAGAGATGTCAGGCCTAGTCCTATTGGAAATATAAGACGTGAACCTATCAATTGAGAGTAGTTCAGCTGAGAGACAGTCTCATCGTGTTCTTTTTCAAAACGATTGAAGAATCATAGGGTGTAGAAATTGGTTTGGTGTTGTAAAAATCAAATTTGTGAAGTATTTTCTCAATGCTATGAGACAAACTCAATGAAATTCCATTGGGAGTTTTGGATATTTTCATTCCAAATATCAAATCGGCAGGACTTAGATTTTTCATATCAAAATTTTGGAAGAGATAATCCTTTACTCTTTGGATGCATCAAGAGAAGTACCAAATATGAGAATGTCATCCACATAGAGACAAAGAATGATATAATCATTATCAAGTTTCTTTGAATAGATGCACTTGTCATACCCGTGAATAATAAATTCAAAATGTGCAATAACTTTGTTGAACTTCTGATGTCATTGTTTTGGTGGTTATTTAAGGCCATACAAGGACTTCACTAGTTTGCACACTTTATTTTCTTGTCCCTTGGCTATGAACCCTTCTAGTTGGTCCATATGGATATCTTCCTCGAGATCGTCATTCAGGAAAGCAGTTTTCACATCCATTTGATGTATGAACAAGTTATAAATTGAAACAAGTGCTAGAAGGATTCTGCTAGAAGATATCCTGGAAATAGAAGAATATGTGTCAAAGAAATCAATACCTTTTTATTGAGTGAAACCCTTACCAACTAATGCGGTTTTATATTTGTCAACAATGCTATCAGGTTTAAGTTTCTTCTTAAAGATCCATTTACAACCTACAGGTTTGCATCCTAGAGGAAGGTCAGTGAGAATCTAAGTGTTATTCGTCATTATAGATTTGATCTTACTATCAATGGCTTCTTTCCAGATAGGAGATTCAAAAGAGTCTATTGCTTCCTTGAAAGAGTCATGATCACCTTTCACAAGATGGTAAAAAAAATCTTCACTGAAGAATGTAACAGTCCTAGTTTTCCTTCTAGGTTTAGAATCAGTTGTAGGAGCAGAATCAGAAGAAGGGATATCAGAGGCAGAAGGAGTGCAAAAAGGATCACTAAGGAGTCAAGATTTGAAAGGAAAGATGTTTTCAAAGTAAACATCCCTAGCTTCGATGATGGTATTGTTGGATATTTCACTGATCTGAGAATTAACAACTAGGAATCGATTAACATTGCTATCTAGTGCATATCCGATGAAGATAGCATCAACAGTCTTGGGGCCCATTTTCTTTTTCTTCGGTTTCGGTATTGAAACCTTAGCCAGACAACAAAGAATTGGATATTAGGAGTTCTCCCTTTCCAACATTTATAAAGAGTAATGTTGGAGTCTCTTTGAGGACTCCTATTGAGGATAAAACGGGCACAAAGGACAGCTTCACCCAAAGGTTCTTGGGTGCACCTGAGCTGAGTAACATGCAGTTCATCATGTCCATCAGTGCTTTGTTCTTTCTTTCAGTTACACCATTGGACTGAGGTGTGTAGGGAGTAGTAACCTCATGAATAATGTCGTGCTCTTGGCAATACTCTGTTATTTCATTTGAGGTATACTCCCCCCGCACGATCAGATCTTATGATTTTGATCTTTCTTTCAAGTTGGTTCTCAGCTTCGGTTTTATACACCTTGAACCAATCAATGGCTTCAGCATCGGATTTTAGAAGATAGCTGTAATAGAATTTAGAGTAGTCATCAACGAATGTCACAAAATACTTCTACCGTCTCGAATAAGAACTTTGTTCGAGTCACACACATCATTATGAATAAGTACGAGGGGTTTAGATATCCCTGTGATAGAAGAAAATGATTTTCGGGTATTCTTACCCTGAACACAGATTTCACATCTAGAAGATGTGTTAAAAGAAGATTTAGAAATGAGATTCAAGTAAATTATTTTCTTAATGGAATTGAAGTTGACATGTCCCAATCTTTCATACAAGATATCATAAGTTTCAATGTTCAGGGCAACAGGAATAGAAATTTCATTATCAGAAGGATTGATTACATTGAGTCAGAAAAGGCCATCACAAACCCTTTCTAATGAAAGCATTAGATTTGGAGATTACAAACTTATTTGACTGTTTAACAATCATATAACCTGCTCTAAGAAGTGAAGACTCATTTATCAGATTCCTCCGAAGTGTAGGTACATGCAGGATGCCTTGAAGAGTTTGAGTTTTCCCAGAGGTCATCTTCAGTTTAATGCGTCTAGTTTCCCTTATCTCTCTGATGTAGTCATTTGTCAGGCTCACGCTGCCTCCATATTGTTTCTGATAGGATTTAAACCAGGAACGATCAATATAAATATGAATATTGGCTCCTGAGACTAACCACAAGTCTGAGTAGAAGGTGATTGAGTTGACAATAGGAAGAGAAGAATCTAACCTAAAAGAGTTAGAGTTCAGTTCCACCATATTGACCTTGTACCCACCATTTTCTCCATTTCCTCTTGGTTGAGCTTTGACTGGCTCCTTCTTTTGATTGAAACATTGAGGCGACAAGTGATTAGTTCTCTTGCAGATGTAGTAAAATCTTACATCAGTCTTCTGGCCAGAGATTTTGGGCTTGAAGGAGGAAGATTGAAAAGGTTTGAAAGAAAAGAGTTTGCATGTGGAGAAAAATGAAAGTGATTGGGTTTCTTGAACTTCTTACACTTGGGATTCATAAATTTACTCTTAGGCTTATCTTTCACTAAGTTGACTTTGGCTTTTAGTTCAGATTTGGGTTTGAAATTTTGCCGATGCTGATCTTCTATGCAAATCGTTTTTAGGGATTGAATAAGGCATATGTCACCTTGCTTGTGACAGAGGTCTCCAGCAAAGGCTGACCTAGAAGGAAGAAGTTTATCAATGAGACATGGTACCTTGTAATCATCAGAGAACTGATTTTCTTTCAATTGAAGGTGTCAGATAAAATCTTGAAATTCATGGAGTTGATCATTGATTGATTTACTATCCATAATTATAAATTTATTAAAGGAGGAGGAGGAGGAGGAGGTGAATCTTTCGATTCCAGCATCATCGAGGCTATATTCATCCTCGAGAGATGTTCATAGTTCTTTAGTACTCCTATATTCATAATAAATGTCATATAAACTATCAAAGAGTGCACTAGAATCCTTAGAGACAATGATAGTCAATTTTCTTAGGTTTCAAATAGATGTAGGAGGACGGAGTTGTCGGAGGAGTTTCAACAGGAGAAGATCTAACAGATGAAGGTTTAGGAGAAGGTGCAAGAATGGTGTCATCTATAGCTGATATGAGCCCTATGGTGGTCAACCAGTATTTCATCTAGTTTGCCTACCTCTTAAAATATGTGTCAGAAAATTTCTCTAGTTTAACACCCTTGGAATGATCAGGATTGGTCATAGTGTCGGGAAGGTGCTACATGAATTCTATATTTCAAAATTATTTGACAATGTCAGAATTTAGTTTATATTGGTAGCTTTTAAATTTGGGTTTGCAGAATAATATAACATATAGTCTTTCTTTAATTATATGCCAAATGATCCTAAAAAGATATAATAAGATATACATTTGCCTTATTAATTTTCTTATTCGAAATTATATCAATAATAATTTCTAAAAGATATTCCAATTTGTAAACTAATTTAGCAAATTAGTTTACTTCTAGTTCTAATCAATAAGTTCAATGAAATTTAGAAATAAACTAGCTGGAAATAATACAAGTGACCTATAAGATTTAAGACAAATAATTTTTAGAACAAATAGCAAAATTAGACAATTTTAATTGGCCAAATTTTATTGTAAGAAGCAGTTAATCAACTAATGCATTCATATATAATCTTACAATAAGAGTTTATAATAATTTTTCAAATAAGATAAGATATAAAATAATATAAATTATCTTGTACTGATTTTTCTTTTGTAACGAAAATAATTAAATAAGATCTTGTAATAAAACTTTACAATGATATGGATAAGGTTATGTAAAGATATTTCTAAGATCTTTTATAGAAAGATATGGTCTTGTAAGAATTTGAACAGAAGGATTTTCTTAGCAAAAACTTGTAAGAGATTAGTATTAAACAGGTTTGAGGAATCTTACAATAAGATAAGAGTTTACAATAATATGATGAGGTAAGATCTAAATAGTTTAGAAAGATCTTATAAATAATTTTGTAATAAAATGATTGATAAAATATTTAAGAAAAATGAAAACTTTGAAAAACAAGTTCCTTTAACGAGCTTGGTAAGAACTTGTAGTAGAATTTAGATCTTGAAAATTTAATTTTGTGAGAAAAGGTTTCAATAAATTTGATTTTAAAATTTTTGGGAAGAATTAAATGAATTCTATTGCTAGAACAACTTTAATAGTATGAAACATATAAATGACTAATTGCATGAATAAGTATTACATTAACGGATTTATTGCATGAAATATTATTAAACAACAATCTTTCTTCTAGATTATAGGATATATAACATAATTTTTTAATTTTCAAAACTTGCAACAAATAAAAAGCATAAAATTTTAATTAAATTAAATTAAATACTTGTCCTAAGCATGCAACTAATATAACATAATTAAAAGAAAAATTAAATTGCTGGCCTGGGTGACAGTTGTGCAGAAGCACTGCCTTAGAAGAAAGATGGTCGGATCCTCGTCCGGACCTTTAAATGCCTTCCCTCCTAGCGGTAAAATCTCCCCTGATAGTTCACCAATACCCAACTCAGAATGATGAGTTAGGTCTCTGCTCAGATGAAGATTCGTTGCCCACAATGAAAATAACATCTTCATTAATCACGAAAATATAAAACTCAATTCTGAATTTTGATGTAAGAAATATAAGGGGGAGAGAATCTATTTGGATGTAGCTATTTCTTGTAATGAGAATGGTCGAGATAATGATGTATTTATAGCAGCTCGAACATCCTGCGGTTGTAACAGCTCTCGCGAAGATCGTGCACATTCGAGATGTTACAATAGCTCTGAGATCATGCAGATTTGATCCACCTTGAACGGGTTCAATGACAACAATAAAATCCAAAACATCTCAACAGAATTTTAAATAAAATTTAAATAGATAAAATCAAAACAAAAAATTATTTACAGGTTCAAAGACCCCTGAATCAAACTACATTCGTGTCCGCAGGTCGTGGGGCGCGCGTCACCTGAATTCGGCCCGGTTCGGTGTGCACGCGTGCGTGTGGGGACTGTGACTTGGCCCAACTATTCATAACAATAGGCATAAGAAGAGTTAGTATATATTACTCAACTTCTATCTCCTATCCAATGTGAGAATAAAACTAAAGTCAAATGAGAGGAAAACCTAACTTTTTCCCTTCAAAATTAAACACATTCAACAGTAAGTAACTGGAGTGCTTCATCTTTGAGAGAGGCAAGAAATAAACCTGGTAATCCGAGTTTGAGCCTACGGAGTGACCAGAAATATGTTGAATGCAGGCATTCAAAGAAAACATGATTAATACTTTCCTGAGCAACATTACACAAAACACATGTGTCCATATCAATAACTCCAATTGTTTTGAGAAAGTCCCTTGTGAGTAGCTTAGATTGTAAAGCTTTTTAGAGATAAATGGCCATCTTGGGACTATGAGACGGGAACCAGATCAATGAAGTAAACTGAAATTGTAATACCCCGATTCTGCAGGTACGAGAACGATACGGTAACGTACATACGCAGAGCAAAAATTCCTCCATTTATATACGCTAAGGCTCAGTATCGGGAATAAACACAATACACATAAATGTTGCAGCATTAAATAAGTATAAGAATACCTTCAAAAAAGGGCCAGTGATCATGATAGATATGGATAACAAAGATAAATAAGAAAATAAGGACTGAATAGTAAAGATACCTATAAATAATATAGACGTCGAGTCTCCTATATGTATTCTGTGAAATATATGATGCTATGAAATCTTTGAGCTCCAACCTTGGCACGCAAACTCAGGGTCATCAGAAAGCGTTAGTGAGTGATAAAATTAAGGAAGTAGTAATATATGCTGTAATAGTAAAATCATGATAATATATAATACATGTCAAGATAACAATAATACAATATAAATATTTTAACAATCAGTATATCGATATTATAAGTATGTTATCAATACTATAACATCATCAATATCTAGAATGTTATAACAGTGTCATTACCACAGTATCCAATTTTATATCATTACTATTAGTTTACATATTATTCTCAATATGTGTAATATGATACAATATTAAGTGTTTCTAATTACATCAGTGTGTATGAGTAACATGTAGTAAGTTTCAATTACTTTATATTTCTTGTTTAATCTAATAATAACAGTAGCATAATGGTGTTGCGATGAATATGAACATGTAGATATGAAGTATGCAGAAAAGGGGTGGCAATTGGGTCGGGTCGGGTCTAATTGGGTCGGGTCTTAAATGGGTCGACCCATAATCGGGTCGGGTCGACCCGACCCATTTATTTATATGGGTCAAAAATCCAAACCCAAACCCGACCCAGTATTATGTGGGTCGACCCGACCCGACCCATTTGACCCATTTAACTAAATGGGTCGGCCGGGTCGGGTCGACCCGTTAGCGGTAAATGTTTTGTAGGAACCTTGTTCTTGCATTCTATAAGTAGATGACAGTGGCATAATGTTGGTTTCAATAAGTTAAAAATCATAAAATCATGTATATCAAATGCAATGCTTCTTATTCTCTGAAATAAAGGTGAAAGTATTAGTGGGATTGAGACAAACTCAGGGATTGTTTATGCAATATAATTTTGTTTATTTATGAGAATGTAGTTAAAATTAAGGGGCTTTAGGTTTTTCATAGAAGATTGTGCAATGTGTATGGTGTATTGGATTTTGATGAAGAAAGGATGGAGAGCTAAATTATGAAGTCCCTGAGCGGAAATGATAAATGATTCCCAAAAAAAAATCTCTGGATCAAAAATATAAAAAGTAAATGGGTCTTAGCGGGTCTTAGCGGGTTTGGTGGGTTTGGGTCGACCCGACCCATTTATTAATCGGGTCTGGTGGGTCGACCCGATTACGACCCAAACCCGTATAGCTCAAACCCATACCCACTTACTCTGGGTCGGGTCGGGTCGGGTCTGGCGGGTCGGGTCTGAATTGCCCCCCTAATGCAGAATAACCATACTACAATGTTGTGATTATACAGTAACAGTATCTGCAGGTATACATGAAACAGAATACATGGAATGTAGAGTATACGTGTGATGAATAGTGTGTCACCAGTTGAAGTGTAACAAGTGCAGACAGTGTAACAAAGTATACAGGTGACATAATAGTGAATAAAATATCAGGAATTGTAACAAGTATAACTGAACAGTAATATACATGTATCGAGCAAGTCATGTTATTTATACAATAATAACAACTAGTACTGCCTGATATTTTAGTCATTCTCTCTATTGTCCCATATCACTGGCAGTTCATACCGGAGCCCGCACTCCGGCCGAACTGATCTGAACCTGGCATACGGGTACCATGATCTGAACAAGAGAGTGACCAAATTATAAGTATTCCCGTTGTCATTATGTTGATACTATTTTATTATGTTAATTGAAAATCTAATGGTTAAGGAGCTCTAATCGGGTGGGTGTACCCCGGGCATACCGGGATCACAGCAATAAACAGATCCCTGGCTGCTAAGACCAGGGCCATCTCGCTAGGGCTGTAACAAGTAATGAGAAACGGGAAACGGGATCTCATCGAGCTATAACAGACAGTATCCAGCACTACCCGTCCCCCGCAGTTGGTCAATAATGGATCCAGACATCCATTCGATAGATCTAGTCAACTGTCAAGTCTTCCCCGTTCCATGTTATATTCATTATATTTAAACTACACAGTATGTCAGAAACAATAACAATGCATGATATATGTAACATGATAACTGGACATGAGCTATGCTGATATCATTAAATAGGATAATGGGAAATAGGAAACAAGAGATGTGGGGTTTAAGAGGTCGCCCCCACCACACATCGGATATCAATAGCTAACATGTTTCAGTAATAGTATATATCAATATCATTAACAGGAAACAATCATATAACGAGACTACAAGAATATCCATGTAACAATAATCCTAGTAACATGAGCAATGATCCATGCAATAGGAACACATGAACAATCAAAGTATGTATACATGTGAATCTATGTAATAGTGAGATACAAATGAAATAATAATATTCAATGCAACACAAGATCCGTGTAACAATTATACAAGTACATGAAATTACAGTGTTTGGTGTAACAAGTGTTTGTGAAACGGTGAAATTACTACATGTGACAATAGTGATCGTATAACGGTGATACAATACATGATACAATGTCTGGTAGAATAGTATATCCATATCACGGTGCTCCAAGTATATGAGTACTAATGTTTAGTTTAACAGAGTCTCTGTGTAACTGGTGTACATGAATATGTAGTTAAATGTAATTCTTGAAAAGTGATATCACAATATATGAATAACAGTATCCAGTGTGAGTCCGGTAGCGGTGGCTATACCATATAATCGAGTGTCAGATATCCCTATTTGTAATAACAATTACAATATTATTAATATGATGAATATCACAAAATTATTATTATATATAATTATTTGTTTTAATTATCAATTTATTAGTTAATTTACTTATTAAAATTATTAACTTATTAATCTCGATATTTAGACAATTCATCTATATATTATAATAAATCAAGAAATTATTATTATGTTATTGATTATGTTTAAAGAACAATCATGTATATTCTAATTACAATAATTTCCTGATAATTACAATTTATTAAATAATATTTATAGTGATTTACCGATAATCATGATTTATTAAGTAAAGCAATTAATTCATTTAATTAAACATGATAAATAATAATTTATAAAAGAAAAACACTCACATAGTTAATACATGGATGTAACTCATCTTTTTATAATTGCAACACCTCCAGAATTGCCCAAATCAGACTTTGGATGCTCCAGATATAGCCCGAACACTATAATCAATATAAATAGATTAGAATTTTAATTTAAATATATTTAAAATGAAATAAATATTATCTAATAGGGGGTTATGTGTAAAATTACCTTTATTGGGTTTAGAAGCGGGTTTGGGCTCCTAACGGGTTGGGTTCAGATCCATAACCCGAATCCATAGCTTAAGTGATTTGGGTTATTGGGTAGTAGGTTATTGAGTGTGGGTTTTTGGGTGATTGGATTTAGATCCAATAAGAAGAGAGAGAGCATTTGAGAGAGAAGGAGGGTAGAACAGGGAGCATGGTGGAGGCCAGGCTAAGCCTGGCCTTGCCGATCCTCTGCCGGCGATGCTCCGCCTGATCAACGGTGACACGCAGAGAGAGAGAGAGAGAGAGAGAGAGAGAGAGATGTTTACAGGGAAGGAAATAAATGAAAGGAAAAGAAAGAAAGACAGGAAAGGAAGAAGAGAAGGAAGAGGAGGAGGATCCCGGTCGGCCTGGTTAGGTTGGCCGGCCGGCGGGCCTGGCCGGCGGGCCTGGTGGATGGCGCGACAGCGCTGCTGCCATAGGAAAAGGAGGAAGGAGATGAGTTTGGTGGTAGTGGGTGTTGAATGATGGTGAAGAGATGATGGTGATGGGCGTGGTGGTAATTAGTTGTGGAAAGATCGGAGGTGGAAGATGGTGGAGAATTGGGTGGAGATAGGTGCGGTGCTCTAGAGTTGTCACCAGGGATGGTCACCGGTGTCGGGGTGGCCGGTGGTGATGGTGATGAGGCCGGTGGTGGATTGGATAAGGGGGGAGAGAGAGATTAAAGAGAGGGAAGAAAATTTAAAAGAGAGATGGAGAGAATTTAAGATAGGAAGAAAGAGGAATATTAAAAGAGATTAAAGAGAAGATTAAGGGGAAGTCAGTTGATGAAGTCGGTGGGAAAACTGTGGATGGGTGGAGAAAAAGAGAGAAGAAAAAGAAAAAGAAAAAGAAAATAATTTTAAATTATTATTTAATTGGGTCAAAATTTGACTAGTTCAGAATGGTTCCTAAAAATTTTATACAATAGAGAATATTATCTTGAAAAACAATATGAAATCAGTTTTTAGAAATTCAGTCTGGTTTGCAAGTTAAAAATCCTGGAAGGTTTCACTAATACTGGCGACACCGTTTTGACCGGATTTTTGATAAATTCAGGAAAATCTCTAAAAATATCGTAAAGTAGAAAAATATAATTTTAAAGAATAATTTAAAAATATATTCTTGAATTTCAACCCTGTTTGTAAATTAAAAATCATAGAGTCGATCACCGGTATCGGTTAACATCGAATTCGGAGATTTTTCAAAATAATCTAGAAAAATTTTAAATAATTCTAAAAAAGCTAAAATATTGGAAAATAATATTTGAAACTAAAATTGGCTCAATCTGACTGTCAGAAAGGTCAAATCAACTTTGTACACTATATCGAGTACTGATACTGTGACACGTACATCTAGGATCAGGAGTTACACTTCTCCCCCACCTTACAAAAAATTTCGTCCTCAAAATTTCAATTTAAGTGGGAGAGCAATATTTATAGTCCTAGAGCCTGAATATTATGGGCCTACGATGTTTCCACTGCGCTACTCTGATATGGATAGTGAACTCAGGGTGGAGATTTTGTGTCGTGAATCAAAGATAGAGATTTGAATCAATAGGATGAAGATAAAGCGAGAAGAAAATTAGAACATTCTAGTTGACAACTGAAATTAGGGAATAAAAAGAGTCAAGAAATAAATTTTAAATGATAAGACATTCTTGTACTCGTAGCTAGAATCCTCAAATTCGGATATAGATGACTTCAAATCTGAATCTAATTGTACTGTTGGTAAGAGCCCGACTATTGATATAGGTGGTTACCCACATTAAGTGTGAACCTAGGCTCTGATACCAATTTGTAATGTCCCGATCTCGCAGGTACGAGAACGCTACAACAATGTACATACACAGAGCAAAAATGTCACCATGTATGTACGCTAAGCCTCAGTACATGGAATAAATATAATACACATAAATGTTCTAGCATTAAATAAGTACAAGAATACCTACAAAAAGGAGTCAGTGATCATGATAGATATGGGTAATAGGGATAAATAAGAAAATAAGGACTGAATAATAAAGATACCTATAAATAATATAGACGACGAGTCTCCTATATGTATCCTGAGGAATATATGGTGCTACAAAATCTCTGAGCTCCAACCTGGGCAAGCAAACCCAGGGTCGTCAAAAAGTGACCAGTGAGTGATAAAATGAAGGAAGCAATAAAATATATACTATAATAATACAATCATAATAATATATAATACATGTCAAGGTTACAATAATACAATATACATATTCTAACAATCGATATATCGATATTACAAGTATGTTATTAATACTATAATATCACCAATATCTAGAATGTTATAACAGTGTCATTACCATAATAGTATTCAATTTTATATCATTACTATCAGTTTACATATTATTCTAAATATGAGTAATATGATACAGTATTAATTGTTCCTAATTACATCAATGTGTATGAGTAACATGTAACAAGTTTTAATAACTTTATATTTCTTGTTTAATCTAATAATACAATAGCATAATTGTGTCATGATGAGTATGAACATGTAGATATGAAGTATGCAGAATAGCCATATTACAATGTTGTAATTATACAGTAACAATATTTACAGGTGTACATGAAATAGAATACATGGAATGCAGAGTATATGCGTACATGAATAGTGTATCACCACATGAAGTGTAACAAGTATCAAAAAGCATAACAAGGTATACAAGTGATATGATAGTGAATAAAATATCAGGAATAGTAACAAGTACAACTGAACAGTAATATACATGTATCGAATAAGTCATGTTATTTATACAATAATAACAACCAGTACCGCATGGTATTTTAATCAATCTCTTCCAATGTCCCATATCACTAAAGTTCATACTGGAGCCCGCACTCTGACTGAACCCATTCGAACATGGCATACAGGTACTATGATCCGAATGAGAGAGTGACTAAATAATAAGCGTTCCCATCGTCATCATTCTCGATAATATTTTATTATGTTACTTGAAAACCCTATGGTCAAGGCTCTAATCGGGTGAGTATACCCTGTGCCCGAGCACGGCCTTAAACAGACCCCTGGCTGCTGAGACCAAGCCCAAGCCGCTAGGGCTGTACAAGTAACGGGAAACGAGAGCTCATTGAGTTATAACAGATGGTAGCCAGCACTACCTTATCCCCTGCAGTGGGACAATAATGGATAAGACATCACATGATAAGATCTAGTTAACCATCAAGTCTCTCCTATCCCTATATTTAAACTACACAGTGTATCAAGACAATAATAGTGCATGATACATGTAACATAATAACTGAACATGAGCTATGTTGATATCATTAAACAGGATAACGAAAAACAGAAAACAAGAGATGTGAGGTTTAAGAGGTTGCCCCCGCCACACATCGGATATCAATAGTTAACAAATCCAGTAACAGTATATATCAATATCAGTAACAGGAAACAATCATGGAACGAGACTATATGAATACCTATGTAACAATAATCCAAGTAACCAGAGCAATGATCCATGCAACAGAAATACATGAATAATCAAAGCATATATACACGTGAATCTACGTAACAGTGAGATACAAATGAAATAATAATATCTGGTGTAATACAGAATTCGTGTAACAATTATACAAGTACATGAAATTACAGTGTTTAGTGTAACAAGTGTCTGTGTAACGATGATATTACTACATGTGACAACAGTGATCGTATAACGGTGATACAGTACATGAAATAACGGTGTCCAGTGGAATAATATATCCATATCATGGTGCTTCAAGTATATGAATATTAATGTTTAGTTTAACAGAGTCTCTGTGTAACTGGCGTACATGAATATGCAATTAAATGTAATTCTTGAAAAGTGATATCATGATATATGAATAACAATATCTAGTGTGAGTCCAGTAGCGGTTGCCATACCATATAATCGAGTGTGAGATATCCCTATTTGTAATAATAATTACAAAATTAATAATATGATAAATATCACAAAATTATTATTATACATAATTATCTATTTTAATTATCAATTTATTAGTTAATTTACTAATTAAAAATATTAACTTATTAATCTCGAAATTTAGACAATTCATCAATATATTATAAAAAATCAAGAAAAAATAAATTATTATTATGTTATCGATTATGTTTAAAGAACAATCATGTATATTCTAATTGCAATGATTTCCTGATAATTATAATTTATTAAATAATATTTACAGTGATTTACCGATAATCGCGATTTATTAAGTAAAGTAATCAATTCATTTAATTAAATATGATAAATAATAATTTATTAAAAAATACTCACATAGCTAGTACAGGGATGTAACTCATCTTTCTACGATCACAACACCTCTAGAATCGCCCAAATCAGACTCTAGATGCTTCATATATATCTCAAACACTATAATCAATATAAATAGATTAGAATTGTAATTTAAATATATTTAAAATGTAATAAGAATTATCTAATAGGGGGTTATGTGTAAAATTACCTTTATTGGGTTTAGAAGCGGGTTTGGGCTCCTAACGGGTCGGGTTCAAATCCATAACCCGAATCCATAGCTTAAGTAATTTGGGTTATTGGATAGTAGGCTATTGGCTATAGGTTTTTGGGTGATTGGATTTGGATCCAATAAGGGGGGAGAGAGAGTATTTGAGAGAGAAAGAGGGAGGAACAGAGAGCAGGGTGGTGGCCAGGCTAAGCCTGGCCTCGGCGGCGGCGACTCCACCCGACCGGTAGCGGCGCTCCGCCTGGTCGACGGATATGTGCACAGATAGAGAGATGTTTACAGGGAAGGAAATAACTGAAAGAAAAGAAAGGAAGGGAAGAAGAGAAGAAAGAGGAGGAGGAGCCCGACTGGCCTGGCTGGGTTGGCCGGCCGGCGGGCCTAGCCGGCGAGTCTAGTGGACGGCGCGGTGGCACTGCCACCATGGGAAGAGGAGGAAGGAGATGGGGTTTGGTGGTGGTAGGTGTTGAATGATGGTGAAAAGATGAAGGTGATGGGTGTGGTGGTAATTGGTGGTGGAAAGATTTGAGGTGGAAGATGGTGGACAATTGAGTAGAGACGGTGTGGCGCACTAGAGTTACCACTGTGGATGATCAGTGGTACCGGGGTGGCCAGTGGTGACGGTGATGAGGTCGGTGGTGGATTAGAAAAGGGGGAGAGAAAGATTAAAGAGAGGGAAAGAAATTCAAGAGAGAGATGGAGAGAATTTAAAAGAGGAAGAGAGAGGAAGATTAAGAGAGATTAAAGAAGAGATTAGGGGGAAGTCGGTTGATGAAGTCGGTGTGAAGTCGGTGGGAAAACTGTGGAAGGGTGGAGAAAAAGAGAGAAGAAAAAGAAAAAGAAAAAGAAAAAGAAAAAGAAAAGAATTTTAAATTATTATTTAATTGGGTCAAAATTTGACTAACTCAAAACGGTTCTCAAAAATTTTGTAAAATAGAGAATATTATCTTGAAAAATAGTATCAAATCGATTTTAAGAAATTCAGTTTGGTTTGCAAGTTAAAAATCCTGGAAGGTTTCGCCGATACTGGCGACACCATTTTGGCCAGATTTTTGATAAATTCAGAAAAATCTCTAAAAATATAGTAAAGTAGAAAATATGATTTTAAAAAATAATTTGAAACAGATTCTTGAAATTCAACCCTGTTTGTGAATTAAAAATCATAGAGTCGATTACCGGTATCGGTTGACATTGAATTCAGAGATTTTCCAAAATAATCAAGAAAAATTTCAGAAAATTCTAAAAAAATCTAAAATATTGAAAAATAATATCTAAAATTAAGGCTCAATCTGACTACCAGGAAAGTCAAATTAACTTTGTACACCGTATCAAGTACTGATACTATGACAGGTACATCTAGGATGGAGGGGTTATAAAAATGTAGTGTCTTTAGTCCTTAGTTGCTCCTAGGCTAATTTGAAGGAAAAAAAGACTAGAAGATGTACAATTCCATTTCCAATTTTCAAGCTCATCAGAACTTGGTACACATTGTTGTGATATCAAACTCCAGACAGGTAGCAAAGATTGATCTTTGAGGAACCAATGTCCATTCTTAATTATACAACTAACATTCCATAAATGAATTTCTGGTGGCAATAGAGTGTCAAAGAGTAGAGATATCAGCTTATTCCTTGGTATCCATGTATTATAAAACAAGTGGTTGTTTCTCCATGCCCCATCACTCTTAGTCATCTCTAGCGAAGCTTGGCTTTTTAAGAGCACATATCCACTTTCATGTTTCAGAATTCAAAATTGAAGTAGTAGATTGATGCAGGTGCTCCCCCTTCATGTAATGAGCAATCATCCACTTGGCCTACATTGAATTTTGTTAGTTGTATACTGTGCTATTTTCTTAAATCATTCAAAACAATATTCTTGAAAACAAATTAAACTAGCTTCCTAGCATGCTACTACGGAATTAATAAGCAAATTAAATCTGGTCTGTGGAATGCAGTGCATAGTCGCTACCCTAAAAGATTAAAAGCTCGTCTCCTTGCTCAGACGTTGGTTTGCCTTTGTCCAGTAATGGTAAAAGAATCCATCAGAATCACCAGCACTCGGCCTAGGACAGTAAGTAGAGCCTCTTACTCAAACAGAGAATTACTGCCTAGAAACCGAAGTAAAATAGAAACAAATAAGACAGTGGGAGAAAGAAGGAATTTACTTGTAAATCTCAGAGTTTGTGTGTCATTTTTTCCTCTGAGAATGAACAGGGGGCTCTATTTATAAGTACAAAGCTCTGCTTGTTATTAACAACCCCCGCACAAATCAAGCGCACGTTCAGGTTGGTTGTAATTAATGTGCAACAATTTCACACGTTCACAGATCCGCTTTTACCGGGTCAAGAAATGTTACAGGTCAAAACATGAAGCACTTTGGGAGAGTGAGATGGAGCTCGAAAAATACACCGAGTCTCCAGGTGCTCGAGAAAGACTCCGAGGTCCAAGTGCTCGGGATGATCCCAAGTGCTCGGGTCCACTTCGAGATCACTCTGAGTCCAAGTACTTGGAATGATTCCGAGATTAAATGCTCAGGAATTATTTGAAGTGCAGGTCCTCTGTTCACTTCACCCAGAAGCGTGGAATCAACTCTGAAAGAAAAAAAATAATTTCCAAAAGGTAGCAGGTTAAGAACCCCTTGAACAGAGTTGCATTCGTGTTCGCAGGTCATGGGTACACGCCACCCAGACTCTAATTCGGTCCGGCCCGGTTCGGTTTGGCATGTATGCGCGCATGTTGGGAGTATGGCCCCTGACCTAACACTCATAACAATAGGCTTAGAAAGAGTTGGTATATATACCACCCACACTTCTTTTGCCTATCCAATGTGGGACTAAAAACTAAAGACAAATTAAGGAAAACTCAAGTTTTCCCTCCAAAATCAAATACACATCCAATAATTCCCCCCAAAACTTGAGTTTCAGGAAAGATAAAAGAAATCAATATGATATAAACAAATCATAAACCATAAAACAAAAGTAAAATTTGGGCAACATTATACTATGGATTCAGGATCGATAGCTTGCATCTTGAATCTACCCTTAGTGAATTTCATTGCCACCTGAGAGACATAATTAACTACGTCTTGAATTAGGCTTCTTTAACTACATATTGATGAAGGACACACACAGTAAGTCTCTATCTATTGAGCGAGCGGGTTGAGCGTTAAAGGTCATACTTATAATAACTGAATCATAAGAAGTTTCTAGTGGTCATCCCTGCCCCCTACCGCGGCCACCACGGTTCCTCTCACGTAGGTAAGTCCTCCAAGAGTACTACAGTTAGAGCTTATACCCTCCACTTCATGCGTTAGACTTATTAAGAGTTTAATTTAGTCTGACCAAGCTGTATTATAAGAGCATCATCACCATAGAGAAGGGCTAGTACCTACAGTGCAACATATATGATATAAACATATTCGGGTCGATGCTCCATGTGAGTATCACCAGTCCAGTTTGTTGCTAACACATTGAACCTCTTTCACGGAACCAGCTCCCGATCAAGTAGGTTGGGTTCCTACTGTCGGTGAATTTCACTATGGGCTTAACCCCATCTCTTTCGATGATTCTAGAACCACACTCCTAGAAAGACCCTTAGTCAACATGTCAGCAAGATTCTTCTCCGACTTTACAAAGTCCAGAATCATAACTTTACCCAATAGCCATTGTATAGACTTGAGTCTGATCTAAATATGTTTGTTCATCTTCTTATTATTATTCTTTTTCTTTAGAATTTCAATGGTGGATCTCGAATCAGTATGAACTGTGATTGAAAGTATGGGCTTAGGCACGATATAAAAGATCTTTTAACTATTCAACTTCCAAGCAAGTAGTGTCCAGAGCAATGATCTTAGACTCCATGGTGCTTCTAGCAATCACTATTTGTTTACAGGACTTTCAAGACACATCAGTACCACCAAATATAAATACATATCCGATAGTAGACTTGACACTGTTAGAGTTAGTGACCCAGTTGGTATCACTATACCCTTCTATGACATTAGGATATCTAGTGTAAGTCAAATAATAGCCAATTGTGCCTCTAAGATATCTGAATACTCTCTCTAATGCAGTCTAATATTCTCTACTAGGGTTACTAGTATATTTAATTAGTCTACCTATTGCATAAGAGATATCAGGTCTAGTCCTGTTGAAAATATAGAGCAGTGAACCTATTAATTGAAAGTATTCCAGCTGAGACACATGCACACTCGTATTCTTTTTCAAAGCAATTGAAGAACCATAAGGTGTAGAAATAGGTTTAGAGTTATAAAAATCAAACTTGTGAAGCATTCTTTTAATGCTATGAGATAGGCTCAAAAAAATTTCATCAAGAGTTCTGGATATCTTCATTCCCAGTATCACAGCAGGACCTAGATCCTTCATGTCAAAGTTTAGGGAGAGATAATCCTTAACCCTTTGGATTGCATCAAGAGAAGTTCCAAAAATAAGAATGCCATCCATATAAAGTCAAAAATGATATAATCATTATCAAAGTTCTAGAAATAAATATATTTATCATGTTCATGAATAGTGAATTTAAATTGTGAAATAAATTTGTTAAACTTTTGCTGCCATTGTTTAGGTGCTTGTTTAAGACCATACAATGACTTCACGAGTTTACACACTTTGTTTTTTTGTCCCTTGGCTTTAAACCCTTCTGGCTGGTCCATATAGATATCTTCTTCGAGATCGCCATTCAAGAAAGCAATATTGACATCCATTTGATGTATGAACATGTTATGAATAGATGAAGTGCACGAAGGATTCTGATAGAAGAGATTCAAGCAACATGAGAATAGGTGTCAAAAGAAGTCAATACCCTTTTGTTGGGTGAAACCCTTAGCGACTAATCTGGATTTGAATTTGTCGACAGTACCGTCGGGTCGGAGTTTCTTCTTAATGATTCATTTACAACCTATAAGTTTGCATTCTGGAGAAAAGTCAGTGAGAATCTAAGTGTTGTTCTCCATTATAGACTTGATCTCACTATCAATTGAAATTACACCTAGAGGGGAGTGAATAGGTGTAGTGCTAATCAAATGATAAATAATACAGAAATACAAATAACTATAAAATGAATGGTACAAACGGTCAACTCAAATCAAGAATTTAAGCTGGATTTTCTATGAAGGGTTCTAGAACTTCTCCTCTATATTCCTTTAGACAATGAGTAGTGTAATACCCCGTTCCCGAAATATATACTTAGTTACGTATTTAGATTCTCGATCATATTTTTTAATTTACTTTCCGTATTTTTTTATTTTATGATTTTATGTGATCGTTTTGTATTGGATCCGAATTTGTGGACTTGGAGTCAGCCCTAAACTGAACTAGGGAGCCAATCCTAGTGTATTAGTCGATTTGATCTTTTTGGTAGTCAAAATTGACCAATTTTAGTTTCAAACATTATTTTCTAATATTTTATATTTTTCATAATTTTCTGAAATTTTTCAGAATTTAATTGCAAAATTTTCAAAGCTGGTATCGACCGGTGCCGCAAATCGATTTTCAAATTTTTTTTAATTTACAAATGTAGTTGAATTTTCAAAATTTGCTTTCAGATTATTTCTTAGAGTCACATTTTCTGTCTTTATATTTTTAGGTATTTTTTTAGTTTATCGAAGTTCGACCGGTTTTGGTGTCGACCGGTATCACCGGTAAATTCCAGAATTTTAATTTTGAAAATGAGATTCAATTTCTAAATCTGATTTCACCGTGTATCTTAAAATAATATTTATTATTTTTAAGAATTTTTGGAAAGCTTCCCAAATTACTCCATTTTTCTGGCTTTTTCGATGTTTTCGGTATTTTCCCAGATTCAGGATATCTATCCGGATATTTTCTTTCTTTTCTCTTTTATTCTCCTCCATATCTTTTTTCCTCCTTTTTTTCTTTTCTTTTTTAGTTTTCTCCTCCATACAACACCCCCAGAATATCCCTCTTCTCTTCTATTTTATTCTCTTCTTTTTCTTTCTTCTCTTTTCTTCTTTTCTTCTTCTTCTTCTTCTTCTTCTTTTTTTTCCTTCCTCTGGCCCATGATAGCAGCCCATCTCCTCCTTCCCCTCTCAAAATTCTCCCTCCCTCTCCCTCAATCTCCATCTCTCTCTAATTCTCATTTTCTCTCTCTCTCTCTCTCTCTCTCTATTCTCTTCCTCTCTCTCCCCCCAATTTCTCTCAAAATCTCTCTCCCCCTCACCGTTCCTGGCAGATAACCCCACCTCCGGCGGCTCTCCCCGGTGATGGCCCACCTCCAGCGCCACCACCCACTCCCCCAATTTCTCCTCCTTGTTGAGTACTCCACCATCTTCATCATCATCTTCTTCTTCTTTCAATCCTTACCCCATCTCCTCCTAATTCCTCAAATCAACCACACCACCACCATCTTTTTCACTCCAACTCCACCACCACATTTCCCTACTCCTCCTCCTTCTCCCATCTCCTTCAATTTCAACCTCCCACCATCCAAATCAACATCACCACCATAACCATCATCATCATCACCTCCACTACCATCACCATTTCCCACCTCTCTTTCCTCCCCCTCCTCTCCTCTGGGCTGACAGGCCCCTCCCATGGCTGACGGCGGCCAACATGCGCCACCGGCCCTGGCCGTGAGCCCAGGTTAAGGCACAGCTGTGACCTGTTAACCTCTTTCTAGCTACTTCTCTCTATCTCTCTCTTATTCCCTCCCTCTCTCTGTGACTTTCTCTCTCCTCTCTTCTCTCTCTTATTCTCTCTCTAT
This sequence comes from Agave tequilana, assembly GCA_038442645.1. Classification (NCBI taxonomy): domain Eukaryota; kingdom Viridiplantae; phylum Streptophyta; class Magnoliopsida; order Asparagales; family Asparagaceae; genus Agave; species Agave tequilana. The sequence goes on from JAVJIF010034683.1 coordinate 85,396, forward strand.
ATATAAATATATATTTATTATATATTTGTGGGGTGTTCACATGCTTTGGGATTCGGGAATTTATGGTGTTGACACTCGCTTTGGGTTTCTCCACTTTGATGGGTCGACTATGTATTTTATTTTGTATTTAATTGTATTTGTATTCATTCACATGTATACCTGCATTGTATGTGGCCGAGTGCCTAGGACTGTACCTGTATTATGCCTGCGATGAATGTTTATATTGGCCTTGTTAATTTCTTGTATATATACCATGCTTTGATATCTACTCTATTACCATGCTTGGCCGACCCTTCGTGATCATTAGCTCCGGGCTTAACCGCTCTGACCCTAACTAAGCTGTGTGACTGTGTAATTAGCCTATTAGACACCTCATTTGGCACGGCTTACTGTGTGTCTGTGACTGAAGCTTAATTGCATAGCCTCATCAGACACGGTCTAGATATACACCGTTTGCTCAGCCTCCGGGCTTAACCTCTGAGGTTTATTAAAGTCCTATGGACTTTTTATCTGCGCCTGAAAGGCATCTTAGTGCTCAACGTTTTACCACTAAACATGACTAGGCGAAACTCTGCCTGATTTTAGACTCGCATCTTAAGCCGAGTCATTCTGAGTTCCACCGGTGCTTTGGTGATAAAACACTGTTCGCTGATCTTGTCCCCAGCACTGCTTTACTTCGCTTGGATGTTTGCTTGCCCGCTTGTCTCTTGATAATTCAACTATTATTCTATATAATTTTTTATTGGTTGTGAAGAGTTTGAAATGTTAAATTATATGTTTGCCAGCATCATGTCACCTGACCTGTTAATCACCCAGTAACTGATATCTGACTCCTGACTTGTTACCGATATCACATCTCATGTCTTGAACCCTGAGGGATGGCCAGTGGCTCTAAGTGCATCACGGAGCAAAGTACCACACTATACACGTGGTGGGGGCTACATCTTGGTATCCATGGGGGGCCACCTTTAAGTATCCACATCACGTCCTCTTTGCACCTGTTACCTAGAAAGCATATGGTATGGAGCTAAGTGTCAAACGGAGCAAAGTGTCACACCACACACGTGGTGGGGGCACCTCTTGGTATCCGTGGGGCCACCTCTAGGTATTCACTGCCGCGTCTGTGGTTTTCCTGCCTTCCTGATCCAATACCTGACATGTAATAATAATAATAATAATAATAATAATAATAATAATAATAATAGGAACGTGGAATATTTGGTCTCTCCTTCGTTCGAGTACTGTTACTCAGATATTAGATCCAAATAAGTTCTACTGGAGTATACATCCTAGTACGGACTACTAGTGGTGTGAGACGCTGGTAAGGAAATTATTAAAATATCAGACGATACTGATATTTATTATTGGACAACCTAAATTGTAGCATATTAACTTACTCATGCACATGACTTGGCTTGTTCTTATAAACCAACAATTCTTGTTGTATAACTTAAGTTGGACATTCTGCTTATTATATATGATTCTAGGTTGCTACACTAGATTTCTTGACCTCTTGTTTACTGATTTTTATTAGCATGCTTGTGACCCAACACATGACCCTGTATCAGATATAACTTAATGAACAAACAATAATAAAGTCAAGAGAGGGTGTTATTGAATCACTTCCTCATCCGAATAATACTGACCATATATCAGAGTTCAGATTGGGTTCTACTAGAGTATGGACCCGGTATGAACTGCCAGTGATATGAGATATTGAAGGAAATGATTAGAATAGCAGGCGATACTGATTTTTATTATTATATGATTAAGTTATCTTGCCCATTACCTATATATGATCATTGTGAAACAATAATTTGAAATTACACCTAGAGGGGGTGAATAAGTGTATAGCTAATCAAATGCAAGTTCTAATCAATTTAAGATGAATGATGCAATCGATCACTCAAAACAAGACTTGAAGTCGGATTCCCCGTGAAGAGCTCTGAACTTATCCTCATGATTCCTCTAGATAAGAGTTGAGGTGCTCAATTGCTATCTTGTTGAGATGAGTATTGATCGACAGGAATGAATGAATGATAAACAAGTAAATAAAGACAATAAGGCAATCACAAATAAAAAGATTTGTTTCAAGGTTCCAACCACCGCTCTACGTCCCCTCCTTCACTACCGTGAAGGATTTCACTATCCACTATTGAATTTTCTACAAAGGGACCTTACAACAATGAATTACAATCACTCAAAGTACATAACTCCCCAACTTAATCCTCCACACCAAAGGCAGGACAAAGCTAATTGAGATAACAAGCTCATGGTGATTAAGAGACCACAAACACTCTCTTTATAACTCTCTTACAAAAATCCTATAGAGTAAAATGTAAATGTGAAGTTTTAGGATGTATGTGAGAGTGAAAATAAAAAAAAGAGATTTTAAGAGCAGAAAAAGTCAATTAAAACTTTGAAAATGAGAGCACAAAAGAAAACTTTGAAACTTTTTCTCTATGAAAGCAAAAATTAGATTTTTAATAGAATTTGTTGTTGTGAATATTCAATCCCAATGACCTTTATATAGATTTTAGAAAAACACTTTTAGGATTGTTTACCAGGCCTGAAAGGGAAGAAATTGATCCTAGAAATTCAAATCTACACATTTTAAAAAACATGGTAAAATACAGACTTTAAATTTTGGTCGTTCCTGCCAATCTGGCAGTCTGTCAGTCGATCACCCAGTCGACCGGCCATTTTAAAAAATTTGACCGTTGGCTGGCGGTCGACCGATCGGTCGACCGTGTCTAACAAGGCCAACATAGTTAAAGGCGGTCGACCCACTGGTCGACTGCAAAAGGGAATCGGTCGACTGGTCGGTCGACCGGGAATGTGAACAACATGCACACCCCTTCTGCTAGAGATTCGGTTGACCGTGCAGTCAACCATTCTGGCTTGTAATAGGCACGGTCAACTGCCTGATCGACCGACCTAGGCCAAAAACAGGGTCAAGGTTAGTTTTGAAATCAAGAAAATTTTTAAATAATTTTTGTATGAATTTTGGAGGAGAGAAGACATGTATAACAATGAGATACAAGTTCTAAACTGAGATATAAATTTTTAAAGAAATGTGGAGCAAGTATCAAAACAAAATATATCAAAAATAAAATAAACCATACTTTCAAAAACATGCATTTTTGTGTGTGTACGTATCTTTGAGCCTCAAATCTATATTCTACTCTTTAACAAACTAGAATCTTACAAGATTATAATCGACTACAAGAATTTTCAAGCGAGCTATTCTGGTAGTGACGTTGAGTGCTTTGAGGTACAATCCCGTACTTGATTACCCTTGAGCCATCATCACCTTCCTTTAGAGGAAGAAATCTGTTAGATCTTCTTGAACCCCGAAATACACTCTTGAACTTGATTAGTACCAAATAATCTCATATGCTTTGTTATCATCAAAACACAAAATCAGAGATTGTAACCTTTGGGCCAACAATCTTCCCTTTTTTTAATGATGACAAAACATATGAGTTATTTAAAAATAAATAGAAGGAAAGAACTTTAAAAAAGCTCCCCCTCAAGTTATGCCAGCCATCAAGTATAAAATTTCAACAAGTTATATGATATGATATAGGCATTGTAAATGAGCATGAACAAACTAATACCAATAAATACTCAATAAATATTTCTCCCCCATTTTGTCATGCATCAAAAAGGGTAAGCAAAACAAATATAGATTTTTTTAAAAAATGATACCAATAAGAAAAAACTAATGAATCTATAATACAAACATTTAGTTTGCCACAAATGAAAGAGAATCTGTTGAAATCAAGTGGCTTAGTAAAAATATCTGCTAGTTGAAAATCAGTTGAAACATAATCAATTTCAATATCAGCTTTCTCATAGTGATCTCTAAAAAAGTGATATTGAATTTCTATGTACTTTTTCTTACTATATTGATTTTTATTTTTAGTCATATGAATAGTACTAGTATTATCACAAAATATCTTAATATGATCATAATGCAAATCATAATTAAGGAGAGTATGTTTCATTCAAAGGACTTGTGCACAACAAGCCCCGGCCGCAATATACTCCGCCTCGACGGTTGAGAGGGCTACAGAATTTTGTTTTTGGAAGATCATGAAACAAGACAATTTCCTAAAAATTGACAAGTTCCACTTGTGCTCTTCCTATCCACTCTACAACCGGCATTGTCAGCATCCGAAAAACTCGTCATGAAAAATTGTCCGGTCTTCGGATACTATAAGCCCATTCCAATAATGCCCTTAAGATATCTAATAATGCGTTTTACCGCAATCAAGTGGGACTCTTTAGGACATGATTGGAATCTAGTACATAGACACACACAAAATATAATATCAGGCCAACTAGTCGTTAAATAAAGTAAACTACCAATCATGCTTCTATAAAGTTTAATGTCTACATCTATACCTTGTTCATCCTTGTCAACTTTTGTTGTAGTAGCCATGGGAGTTTTGCTCGTCTTTGCCCCTCAAAGCCCAAATTTCTTGATGAGTTTCCTTGTATACTTGGCTTGATTTATAAAAATCTCATCACTCATTTGCTTGATTTGGAGTCCAAGGAAGTAGTTTAGCTCGCCCATCATAGTCATCTCAAACTCATTCTTCATGCATGATTCAAAATCTATGCAAAGTTTTTCATTAATAGATCCATTTGTAATATCATGAACATAAATTTGAACAATAAGAATATCATTATCTACATGCTTTGTAAACAAAGTGGTATTTACTTTACCTTTTACAAAACCATTTGAAATAAGAAATGTTGAAAGTCTTTCATACCAAGTTCTAAGAACTTGTTTTCAATCATATAAAGCTTTGTCTAATTTGAAAATAAATTCCGGATGTGTAGGATCAACAAACCTGGGGGTTGTTCAACATACACTTCCTCTTCAATAAAACCATTTAAAAGGCGCTTTTGACATCCATTTGAAAAAGTTGAACTCTTTATAAGAAGCAAAAGCAAGTGTAATCTGTATGGCTTCAAGCCATGCTACGGGTGTAAAGATTTTCTCAAAATTGATACCTTCAATTTGGTGTAACCTTGGGCCACTAACCTAGATTTATTCCTAACAACATTATCCGACTCATCCAACTTGTTTCTAAAAATTTATTTAGTATCAATTGTTGGTCTATCATGGGGTCTAGGGACAAGGGGTCAAACTTCGTTACACTCAAATTGATTGAGTTCTTCTTGCATTACAAGAAACCAATATGAGTCGCCCTCGGCTTCGAGGATGTTCATTGGTTCTTATGAGAAATAAAAGCAAATTAGCCACAAAAATCATAGAGTTTGGAGTGAGTAGTTACCCCCTTTGATACATCACCTATGATGAGTCTCTTGGGATAACTTGTAACATATCTCCAATCTTTTAGAAGTGGTTGTGTTGTGCCACATCAACCTCTTGAACTTCAACTTGTTCATCAAGTTTTGGCTTATCTTCTTGGATAGGTGAGTCCTTCAAGGTTACTTTCTCCGTGTCTTCACTTAGAGAATCAATCTTTATAATATTCTTAACAAAAATATTAAATTCTTCAAACTTAACATGCATAGATTGTTCAATTGTCAAAATAAATTTATTGAAGATTCTATAAGCCTTACTAGTGTTAGAATAACCAAAAAAAATAGCTTCAAAAATTTTAGCATCAAAATTTTTTAAGTTATCTTTGGTGTTTAAAATAAAATATTTGCATCCAAAAACTCTAAAGTAAGAAACATTAGGCTTTCTCAAATAGTAAATTTCAAAAGAAGTTTTGAAAGTATTTTTATAAAATAAATTCTATTTGATATGTAACATGAGGTGTTTACAGTCTCGACCTATAGATATTGAGGAAGTCCATATTCACTAATCATTGTCCTAGTCATTTCTTGAAGAGTACGATTCTTTCTTTCAACGACTCTATTTTGGTATGAAGTTCTAGAACATAATAATTCATACCTAATTTCATTTTCTTCACAATAAGTGATAAAAGAATGGTTAACAAATACACCACCTCTATCACTTCTTATGCGAAAAATCAAAAAACCTTTTTCTTTTTTAACCTTTTTCTAAAAACATTAAAATGCGAAAAAGCTTGATCTTTATGTTCCAAAAGAAAACCCATGTAAAACGAGTAAAATCATCAACCAAAATGAAAACAAAATTATTTCCACTTAAACTCTTGGTTTTAGTAGGACCAAACAAATCCATGTGGATTAACTCTAATGGTCTAGATGTCATGATATTCTTGATTGGTTTGAAAGAGGACTTGGTTTTTTTTTTTTAAGTTGGCACGCAGCACAAATGTGGTCCTTTTCAAACTTCAAGTAAGGAATACCCTTCACCGACTCCTTAGAGTTAATTCTAGATAGTTGGTCAAAAGATACATGGCCTAATCTTCTATGCTATAACCAAGAATCCTCATTAAAAGTATTTAAACACGTAGCATTGCAATCTAAATTTAGCATATCAATAATATAAACATTATTTTCTCAAAATCCGGAAAGAATGCAAGCATCGATTTTTCTATCTAAGACATTACAAGAAGAATCATTAAAAATATGTTTTAAACCTCGATCATAGAGTTGACTAATACTCAAGAGATTATGCTTGAGACTATCAACTAAAACAACATTTTCAGTCAATGGAGAGAACTAATTTTAACGTTACCTATAGAATTAATGTTACCCTTTGAGTCATCTCCGAAGGTGACGGTGCCACCTTCATGATACCTTGATAGGGTTACAAAATTATTGATGTCCAAAGTTATGTGCCTTGAGCAACCGCCATAAAGATACTACCGCTCCCTACGTCTTAGAGCCTTGGTGTGTACCTACATCAAATAATGAAGTTGTTGATTTCGGTATCTATATTTTCTTGGGTCCTATGACGTTAGTACTTCGAACCCAAAAATGATTATTAGAAGCATTTATACGATCAAAACAAAATTTAGCTAAGTGACCCTTTCGGCCACAATAAGTACATGAATAAACTCTACCATACATAAATGCATGATGTTTATGATGAGCATGTGAAACATAAGCATGCTTTGTGTGTGTTAGAAGCGCGAGCATGTGTAGCATGAATATGGTTCTTTGAAGAATTTTTCTAAGAAAATATGGCCTCTAATCTAGCCTTATCAAAATCACATTTCTTTAAAACATTTTCCAAAGTGTTGATTTTAGTTTTTAAAATAAAATTTTCATTTTTATCAATTATGAGAAACTTTGCTTTATATGAAATCTTGTATGCATCAAAATCTTTTTGTGTAGATAAAAGAGTGAAAAATAAATCATCCTTTTCTTTAAAAATAGTGACAATTTTATTTTGAATTTATTTTCCTTTTTTATTTATAGATATTTTTTCTTTAGAAAATGATAATTATTTGAACGTTCTACAAATGCATCTCCTAATTCATCCATAGTTAAATCACAATCATTAAGTGATGGTTCAAAAGTTACCTTAGGTGTGCTATCATTTGTCATAAAACACACGTTTGTCGTGTCCATCTCCTCTTCGGATTCACTTTCTGAATCTCATGTAGTTTTGAGAGCTTTCTTCTTATATGGCTTCTTTGATATAGATGGCTTGTTTGAGGAAGATGGCTTGATTTTGATTTTCAGATATTCGGCAATGTTATGTCCATTTTTCCGACAGTTGAAACAAATGATTTTCTTTTCCTCCTTTCCTTGTCAGCGTCTTCTATTGTTGATCTTTACTTTGTTATAGATCCTCTTTACGTTTCTTACAAGGAGGGAAAGATCTTCATCATCTTCTTCTTCTTCATCATCGTCAGAGATGGTGGGAGTAGACTTGAAGGCAATCGTCTTTTTCTTTTGCGGCGCCGTTTTTTTCTCTAGCCTTCCTCTCTATCTCATGGGTCTTAAGGTTATCGATAAGACCAATGAGTTCCATCTCTTCTTTGTCATTTAACTCCTTCAATGTAGTAGCCTTGACTTCTCATGAGAGTGGAAGTGCACGAATGACCTTCCGTACTTTTTGATCATTGTCAATGGCATCACCTAAAGAAGCAAGACTATTAGTTATTTTAGTAAATTTTGTAACCATATCATCAATGGACTCGTGTTCATGCATAGTGAAGTTCTCATATTGAGAACGCAAGAGATCAATTTTAGCCCTTTGATTTGTGAAGTTCCCTCATGAGTGACCACTAAGTGTGACAAAATCTCGTAGGCGGATTTTCAATGAATGACCCTAGCTATATCATCAACGTTCAAGGCTTGAAGAAATGCATAGTGTGCCTTAGCATTAGCATCAAATTCTTTGGTTGTAATGTCAGACCAAGTGTTCTCATCACCAGCGGGTACACTAAAGGGTTTAGTCACCGCCTTTTCAACCCAGCGTCCTAGGGATTATAAAAATACGGTCATCTTAACCTTTCATGTGAGAAGTTAAGGCCATCAAACTTGGGAGGGGTCTTAATACCTTTGGCCATTTTTACTATAATTGATGAGAATGAAGATGTTAATGAAATGATTAGCAATTAGGATCTCTCTAAGGTGGTTAAGCCAAATTCTAGAGACCAAAGCTCTGATACTAATTGAAATTACACCTAGAGGGGGTGAATAGGTATATAGCTAATCAAATGCAAATTCTAATCAATTTAAGATGAATGATGCAATCGATCACTCAAAACAAGACTTGAAGCCAAATTTTCATGAAGGGCTCTGAACTTCTCCTCGTGATTCCTCCAGATAAGAGTTGAGGTGCTCAATTGCTATCTTGTTGAGATGGGTATTGATTAACAAGAATGAATGAATGATAAACAAGTAAATAAAGACAATAAGGCAATCACAAACAAAAAGATTCGTTCCAAGGTTCGAACCACCCTCTACGTCCCCACCTTCACCACCGTGAAGGATTTCACTATCCACTATTAGATCTTCCACAAAGGGACCTTACAATAAAGAATTACAATCACTCAGAGTACACAACTCCCCAACTCAATCCTCTACATCAGAAGCAGTACAAAGCCAATTGAGATAACAAGCCCTTGGTGATCAAGAGACCACAAACACTCTCTTTACAACTATCTTACAAAAAACCTATAGAGTAAAATATAAATTTGAAGCTCTAGGATGTATGTGAAAGTGAAAATCAGAAAAAAGACATTTTAAGAGCAAAAAAACTCAATTAAAACTTTGAAAATGAGAGCACAAAAGAAAACTTTGAAACTTTTTCTCTTTAAAAGCAAAAACTAGATTTTTCAATAGAATTTGTTATGTGAATATTCAATCCCAATGACCCTTTATATAGATTTTATAAAAACACTTTAAGAATTGTTTACCAGGCCTGAAAGGAAAGAAATTCAAATCTCCATGTTTTAAAAAACATGATAAAATACAGATTTCAAATTCTTGCTATTATTACCAATCTGGCAGTCTGTCGGTCGATCGCACGGTCGACCGACTATTTTAAAAAATTTGACTGTTGGCTAGCGGTTGACTGGTCGGTCGACCGTGTCTAACTGAGGCCAATATAGTTACAGTCGGTCGGCCCACTGGTCGACCGCAAAAGAGGAACGGTCGACTGGTCGACCGGTCGACGGGGAATGTGCATAACATGCACACCCCTTCTACCAGAGATTCGGTCGGCTGTATGGTCGATCGTTCTGGCCTATAATAGGCATGGTCGACCGCCCCGTCGACCAACCTAGGCCAAAAACAGGGTCAAGATCAGTTTTGAAAATCAAGAAAAATTTTAAATAATTTTTGTATGAATTTTAGAAGAGGGAAGACATGTATAGTAATGAGATACAAGTTCTAAACTGAGATATAAATTTTAAGAAAATGTGAAACAAGTATCAAAATCAAACATGTCAAAAACAAAATAAACTAGACTTTTGAAAACGCGCATTTTTTGTGTGTGTATCTTTGAGCCTCTAATCTATACTCTACTCTTTGACAAATAGATTCTTATAAGATTCTTATAAGGTTCTAATCGACTACAAGAATTTTCAAGTGGGTTTCTCTGATAGCGACGTTGAGCGACATTGAGTGCTTTGAGCTACAATCCCGTACTTGATTACCCTTGAGCCATCATCATTTTCCTTTAGAGGAAGAAACCTGTTTGATCTTCTTGAAACTTAAAACATACTCTTGAACTTGATTAGTATTAAATAACTCATATGCTTTATTATCATCAAAATACAAAACCAGGGATTGTAACCTTTGGGCCAACATAATTACCCCGGACATTCTTGTTCTGCTATTCTGAGGGTAACTCAGGTTGTATGAACTAAGATGATGGTGACATGAGATATATGGTATATAGATGAGGATTTGCTTATTTGAATTATCCCCTCGATGTATCAATCTCATAAATCTAAAATTTGAGCTTGTATAAATTGTTTTGTCCACATTTGTATTTGATACATTACTTGATGTCTTACTATATACTTCTGTATGCCTGTGCTCACGACACAATTTCCAATACATGCTCTTTTGGTTCAGATTTATTGATATATATATGTTCTTGTCCCTGCACGCCACTTGACATTCACCACACCACTCGTTGGGGAGTTCTGAGTCCCCTGGATCTGCATGTTCATATCCCGAAGCTTGGACTTATGGATTATCCCCGTTGCTGATCTGAGATGCGCAGTAGAAGCGTGGATCATCAGCAAACCGTCTGAGGACCTATCTTTCCAGGCCCCCTGCTTGGCTCTTGAGTTTTCCTTTTGTGACTTGTGAGTACCTTTTGTACTGTTCATAATTGTATATCTCTTTGTATTCTCGCATTTGCACCTATCGGTGATGTAATATTCTTGTTATATTGTGTCACACCCTATGATAACTTTGTAATTGTACTCATATATTAGAATGTATAATGCACTACATACTTTCATACTCTAATTCTTGCATGTACTAATACTTAGCGTATATATATAAGGGTATTTCTAACCTTATATATCACAGTATCGTCTCCATACCTGTAGGGTTGGAGCGTTACAAGTAGAGTTGCTTAATTGCCTTCTTGATTGAGAGAATGAAAATTGACAAGCAAGGATGATGCTAGCAATGAACAAGTGCAAGTGAATGTAAAACATAAGTGTAAGCAATAATAAGTAGAATAGAGTAAGAGAGAGCAATCACAAATAGAAGAGATTTGTTTCGAGGTTCGAGCACAAAGTTCTACGTCTCCGCCTTCACCGCCTGAAGGATTTCACTATACACTAAGGATCTTTCTGCAAAAGAGCCTCCACAAAAGAACTACAATGGTCTATACATTACCAGAGTACACAACTCTAACTTTCAATCCTCTACAAAAGAGGTAGTACAAAGCTAATGAGATTTACAAGCTCTTGGTTACCACAAAGAACACAAATGTTCTTTTTTACAACTTTATATAGTACAAGATGAGAAGTGAGGCTCAAGAAGTTTGCGAGAGAGAAAATTCAGTTGAAATGAATAAATTTAAGAGCTGAAAACTTACAGAAATTAGTTTGGAAATAAAGCACTTGAAGTAAGAAAACTAAAAAACTTTCTCTTTTGAATAAACTTGATTTTTCAAAATATTTTTCAAATCAAAAAATTTCTCTATATCTAATCCTCTCCAAATGAACTATATATATATATATATATATATATATATATATATATATTATATATATAAGAAAGAGAGAGAGAGATAGAGAGAGAGAGAGAAATGTATATCAGCCTGTGGGCTGAGAGTACTTTGTCAACCTGCGGTGACGTGGCTCAATTTGTTACCTCACTGACTTGCGGCCCGCTTTTAGGAAGAAGTTAAATTACCAAATACCCCCTTTTCGATAACTTTCCTTATTGTTTATTATTATTTTTCCCTCTTTTTTTTGCCGCTCTTTATAGGATTTAGGTTATTGTATATAAATTACTTTTCGCTCTATTTCCTTACCTCTTTTATGAAAGATCTAGTTTCTACTTTTCAGCATGCGATAAAATTTTTTCTCAAAATATAAAATCTTTTCAGATCAATTTTTTCAGCCTGCGATAAAATTCTACTTTATAGTTTAATTTAAACTGCGACCTTAGTCAGAGACTTTGGTCGCTGTGTACATTTAAACTGCGAAGTCAGAGACTTTGGTCGCAGTGTACATGGTTAATTGCGACCAAGGTCGCAGTGTTGTTATTGATAAAGATGGCCAGCAACTGCAATCTAGGGTTGCATTACATGGACTGCGACTTTGGTCGCAGTACGTTAAGTAAGTGTTTCCTTTATATTAACATGCATAGCGACCAAGGTCGCAGTGTTGTTTTATTAAGTGTTGTTTTGGATTAAGTCATTTTTTGAATCTAAATGAAAAATGAAAAGTTTGCCGAGGGGACGCGACTTGGAGTCACTCCGAGAGACGCGGCCTGTCATAAAGATTTTATGAGATCTTTAAACGTCAAGTCTACGTTGTCTACGCGTCGGCTCTTCATTGTGTTTAGGCGTTAATGTCTTTTAATACCAAACCGGCGCTGGCGGTTGGAGACCATTAAAGCCGACGGTTCTGATTAATGAACCATAATTATGGTTATTATGGGCTGCCTATAAATAGGGCTCACCCTCTCCCTTTAACAGCCCATAATTAGACTGTTTTCTTTCGAGAGCAATTGCTCTGAGAATTTCTTCCTTCTTCAGAGTCTCTAACAGGGGCCTGCCTCCATGGATGAAGATGACCCTATGGACGAACTTGATCGATGTTCGTCCACAAGGGAAGAAGTCATAGACCTCATCGTCCACAAGGGAAGAAGTCATAGTCCTCGTCGTTTACAAGGGAAGAAGTCATGATCCCTGACGAGGACTTAACCCTCACCAAGATCTCCTCGGACTTGATGCACCAGTCAAGCTTGCTGGCAAGGGATGGTCAGAGTGGGTATGGCGGCGGGGATGTGGTGGATATAGTGGTGGGTAGCATACCCTGTGAGGTCTTAAAACCTCCTCTCTTACCCAGAAGTGACATCGAGGAAATTCCATGCTCACTGGATAACCTTCTGGTGGAAGAGATGTTCATCAATGAAGGATCGTATCCCGCCACTTTGGAGGGTCAGGTGGAATCGAAGATTCTGCTGCCACCAGACCTCAATAACACCACTGCTCTTAGTCAACAAGGGCTCTTTTGATGTTTAGTCTTCTTTGTACTGCTGTATTGTAACACTCAATCTTATTGTATAAGAGAGCGTCTTTTGATGTTTAGTCTTCTTTGTACTGCCATATTGTAACACTCAATCTTATTGTATAAGAGAGCGTTTTGTATCATTTTCACATGCCTGGAGATAAATGCCTGGACATAAATAAAAATCATATTTGTTTTTTAATAAACTACGACGTTAGTCGCAGTCATGCATTGCAAACAAAACAACTTGGACCAGAGATGACACTGCGACCAAGGTCGCATAAGACTACATTGCAAAAAGAAACAACTGCGATCAGGGTCGACACTGCGACCAAAGACTGCGACTAAGCAACTTCTGCGGTGACGTCACCTCGTCGCAGTGTTGTTGTTGATTAAGACTAAAGACCAGCAGCTGCGACAAAGGTCGCAGATTATTTTTTTAAGACTGCGACCAAGGTCGCACTGTTGTTGTTGATTAAAAATAAAGACCAGCGAATGCGACCAAGGTCGCAGTGTATTTTATTAAGTCCAAAAACCAGCAACTGCGACCAAGGTCGCATTGTATTTTATTAAGACTACGGTTAACAACTGCGACCAAGGTAGCAGTGTTGTTGATTAAGACTAAAGACCAGCAACTGCGACCAAGGTCGCAGTTTATTTATTAAGTCTGCGTCCTGCAACTGCGACCAAAGTCGCAACCTTTCACTTTAAAAATTTATACGGGTGAATTAATATAATTATTAACTGCGTCCATGGTCGCAGTATATTCGTTTAGCGTAAAATATTTAAAATGAAGGTTAGTAACAATTGTACAGCATTTCAACTAAGACATAGTAGTAAAAAATGTAATTCACACAATTAACTTTAGAAAACAGATTTATATATATTTAAAAAAAAAACAAAATACAATTTTTTAAACTTCTAATCCTCGTCATCACCATCGTAATCAGATTCGTCGTCAAGAGTCATGCTTTCGTCTTCTGTATCGCTTTCCGTCTCTTCCTCCTCTTCGGCGACAGTCTCCTCTTCGCTTTCTTCCTTTCATGTTTGTGTTTTGGTTCACCAATGAAGTCCGAGAAGGGTCGTCTGTATCAAGCTCAGATTCTGACCCGTAGTGAGGCATCGGTTCAGAACTATACATCCAATCATCATTAGATGATTGGCTTCTTTCCGGCGAAGACGGTGGAGAAGACATTTTTTTGAGTCTATTGACCGAACAGTGAGAGTAACGAGTTTGAGCAAAAATAATTTAGTATGTTTGTAATCCTTTGCTGATGACCATTTATATATTTTTAATCCCGGAATTCCAAAGGGTTTAAGCTCTCAAACCACGTGAATATCTCCCAAACTTATTTCTACCTTTTCCCAAAAATTGTGTATACTTCCTAGGTGACTGTTCAGTTATCCAAAACAGTTTAAAAGTTAATACACTATAACTTTAAATTATTTTGAACTCCAAAACAGTACATTATTGCGACCATATTCGCATTGGGAACTGATAAATGATTAACTGCGACCATAAATTGCATCTGTAGTAGGAGTGCGACTATGGTCACAGTGTTTAAGAGCAGCAGTCGCAGTTTGGATATGTAATTAAAAGAGCTTATAAGTTAATATAGTGAGAAAGAGACCTTACAAAAAAATAGAATTAAAAGCTTTTAAAAGAAGACAAAATACAATTGAATATCAGAAGATCAGGAAATCCTAATCCTCGTCATTATCCCCATCATAAGCAGATTCATCGTCTTTATTCTTCTGCTCTTCCTCTTCATCACTTATTTCCTCATCATCTTCCTGTTTTTGAGGTTTTTTTTGTTTCACTGATGAACTCCCAGAATGGATCGTCTCTATCAAGCTCTTCGTCTGACCCGTTGATAGGAAGCGAGCCTACAGCATCAGAGGACATGCTTTCATCAAGCATGTCTCCGTCAAGTGGCAGAGGAATAATGTCTTCGTCACTAACCCACATTAAAACTTCATTATCATCATGAATAGGAGGATCAGTTAATACATTATTTGATGTAGTGAGATAGTCAAAAGGAGTGAAGTCCAGACTGGTATCAGATTCACTAGAATATCCTGAAGACAAAGGACCGGTGGGGGAACGATTGAAGTTGAAATCTAAGTGTTCAGAGGAAGAAGATGGGGAAGACATGATTGAAGAATGAATTGTTTTTTTGGAAGTTTTGAAATCAAATTGAAAAGGAAGAACAAAAATATAGTTTTCAGGTATGAGATAATATATTAGTTACAAGCATTATGTAAAGGTCAATATTGTAGAAGAACATGAATAGTAATAATAATTGTTACAGGTGAGGGTTGAGTATGGTAGGAAGTGGTAAAAAAAATTAAATATTTAATTGAAGATTTATTGCGGGAGAATCCGAAGTACAAATTAACTTTTTATAGAATTGCTTGCCTATACCTTTAGATTACGTATGGTGCACATCTTTCTTTTCTCGAGATTAACATTAGTGCATCTCTTTTTTCTAGACTGTTGTTGTATCACAGTAGAAAGAATATTAATTACTTCATTTAGTTCAGTGTAATTAGTATAATAATTTTTATAAGATTTGATATACACGAATTGATCTCAGGGTCGCATGGCTAATCCACCCTAGTCGCATATTAAAAATCTTTTACGTAAGGCATGGGAAAGAAGATTGCGACTTTGGTCGCAGTACTGAAGGAGGTCGCATTGTTGTACGATGAATGCGACTAGGGTCGCAGACGTTATATAAAGAAGTTTTGTTATACAATGACTGCGACTAGTGACTGCGACTGTGTCGCAGTTGTCATATAAAATTGAAATTATATTGTATTAGGTCGCATAAAAACATTTTGTTATTCTATGAGTGCGACTAGTGACTGCGACTGTGTCGCAGTTATTATATTGTATTAAGTCTGCGACCATGGCATGTTTTTTAAATTTTCAATGCTTCTGCTTATTTTACATTATATTGATCCAATTTTTTTAATTATATTTTTAGATGTATTAAAATTACGAATTTTATAATTGTAGATATATTCAACTGAAATTTTGTTTGTTCATGACTTTATTCCAGTTTAGAATTAAAAAAGGGGTATTTTTGTCAATTTGTTTCACGATTGTTTAGGCGGGATTTTTTGATTTTTTTGGCGCCAACACACTGCGGCCGATGTGTGGCATATATTCAGCCACGTCCCGCCGGCTGAGAACTCTCTCAGCCTGCAGGCTGAGGTACAGTAACCCCATATATATATATATATATATATATATATATATATATATATATATATATATATATATATAAGCAAGTGATAGACACTATCAGTATAGCTTATCAGGTCATTAGGAAAGAGATTAGGTCCAAAAAGTGAAAAAAATAGCCGTTGGAGAATAAATTAAAAATCTCATATTTTAAAAACTAGCAGTTACTGTAGCTCTGTCAGAACTTCGGTCGACCGGCAGATCGATCGGTAATTCAAATAATTTGAACTAAACGTTGACTTCAGTTGACCGCCCGGTCGATCGATCTCAACCAAGACCAAGGGTTAACAAAACTCTGACAGTTGGTCGACAGACAAACGTGCACAACATGCACAAACAGATTGCCAAAATTGGCTATGGAGCCCAGTCGACCGGCTTAGCCTAAAAACACATTTTTAGGTAAATTTTAAAATTAAACTCACTTTTAAATATTTTGTAATTGTTTGAAAAGTGATTTGGCAATACATAAGCTATGGGATACATGATAGCGACATGATATATAAATTTGGAAAAATATGAGACATGTATCGAACATCAAACCTTGTAAAATACCAAAATGGAAAAACTAAATGTGAAAACCTATATTTTTGAAAACTTTTTCTTGTATGTGACTTCTTATGCATCAATTCTATATTCTATACTTTAAACATTCTATTTTCTTACATATGTTGTATATGTCTTCAAGCAATCTTTAGGAGGGCTTCTCCAAATGCAAATCTTGATCATCCAAACTCGAACCATTTTCTTGAGTGATCTTGAGACTAGAGTACCTTTCTTTTGAGGAAAAATACACCAAAATATCCTTTGAACCTGAAATATTTAAAACACTTAAACTTGATTTTACCGAATAACTTCATGTGGTTTGTAATCATCAAAACAAAATAGAAGAGTGTATCCTTTTGCCAACATCAATGGCTTCTTTTCAGAAAGGAGATTCAGAGGAGTTCATTACTTCCTTGAAAAAGCTAGGATCACCTTCCACAGGATAGATAAGAAGTCTTCACTAAAGGATGTGAGAGTTCTAGTTCTTTTACTCCTTTTAGGTTCAAAGTCAGAAGTAAAAGTAGAACTTGAAGAGGAAATATCAGAGGCAGAAGGAGAATAAGAAGGATCACTAGGGATTCTTGATTTGAAAGGAAAGATATCTTCAAAATAAACATCTCTACCTTCAATGATGGTGTTTTTAGATATTTCACTGATCTTAGAGTTAACCATTAGAAATCGGTTAACATTGCTATCTAGTGCATATCCGATAAAGATAGCATCAATAATCTTAGGGCCAAATTTTCTTTTCTTAGATTTCAGTATTGAAAGATTAGCCAGGCAACCCTAGACTTTGAAGAATTGGATGTTAGGAGTTCTCCCTTTTGAATGTTCATATGGAGTAACATCAGAGTCTCTTTGAAAAACTCTATTGAGAATGAAACAGACAGAAAAGAGAGTTTCTCCCCAAAAGTCCTTGGGCGCACCTGAGCTGAGTAACATGCAGTTCATCATGTCTATTAGTATTCTATTCTTTCGTTCAGTTACACTGTTGGATTGAAGTGTGTAGGGAGCAGTTACCTCTGAATAATATCGTGCTCTTGGCCGAATCCTGACATATCATTTGAGGTATACCCCCCCCATAATCAGATCTTTGGATTTTGATCTTCCTGTCAAGTTGGTTCTCAGCTTTGGCTTTATAAACCTTGAACCAATTGAGAACTTCATCCTTAGATGTAATTTGAAATGATCATCAATGAATGTCACAAAGTCTCTTCTGCCGCCTCAGGCGAGAACTCTGTTCGAGTCGCACACATCATTGTGAATCAATTCTAGGAGTTCAAAATTTCTTGTGATAGAGTGAAAAGGTGTTCGGACATGTTTGCCTTGAGCACATATTTAACATTGAGAAGTTGAGACAAAAGAGGATTTAGGAAGATTCAAGTTAATCATTTTCTTGATGGAATTGAAGTTGACATGTTCCAACCTAGCATGCCAGATATCAGAAGACTCAATGTTTAATGCAACATGAATAGAGATTTTTATTATGAAGGATTGATTACATTGAGCCGGAAAAGGCCATCACAAATAAAAAAAATATTTGACTTAGAGATTACAAATTTATTAGATTTCTTGACAATCTTATAGACAGCTTTAAGAAAAGAAGATTCGTCGATCAGATTTATCTGAAGTGTGGGCACATACAGGGCGTCTTGAAGAGTCAGAACTTTTCTGAAGGTTATTCTGAGATCAATGCGTCCATTTTCCTTTATCTCTCTAATGGAGTCATCTGCCAGGCTCACGTTTCCCCATGTTGTTCCTGATAGGATTTAAACCAGGAGCAATCAGTTCTGTACGAATATTGGCTCCCGAGTCTAACCAACAAAAGTGATAAAATTAACAATAGGAGAGAGAAATCTAACCTAAAAGAGTTGGAGTTCAATTCCACCATATTGACTTTGTGCCCGCCATTTCATTCGTTTCCTCTAGGTTGATCTTTGACTGGTTTCATCTTTCAGTTGAAACATTATGGCGCCAAGTGATTAGTTCTCCCACAGACATAGCAGAATCTTCCATTGATTTTCTGGCCAAAGGTTCTGAGTTTTAAGGAGGAAGATTATGAAGATTTAAAAGAAGATGAGTTTGCATGAGGAGAAGAATGAAAGTGAGTGGGTTTCTTGAATTTCTTGCTCTTGGGATTTTTTTAATTTACACTTAAGCTTTTCCTCCACCAAGTTGACTTTGGCTTTCAGTTTAGACTTGGGTTTGGAATTTTGTCTATGCGAATTTAGGGCTTGAACAAGGGTAAGGCCAACTTTCTTGTGACGAAGGTCTCCAGCAAACGGTAACGAGAAAGAAGGAAGTTTATCAATGAGGCAAGACACCTTGTAATCATTGGAGAATTAGTTTCCTTTCGATTGAAGGTGTCGAATAAAATCTTGAAATTCATTAAGTTGATCATTGATAGGTTTGTTGTCAGACATCTTGAATTTATTGAAAGAAGAGGGATGAATCTTTCGATTCTAGCATCATCGAGGTCATATTCTTCTTCAAGAGTTGTCTACAGTTCTTTTACACTTTTATATTCATAATAAATATCATATAGACTATCAGAGAGTGCACTAAGAATCCTATGGAGACAAAGATAGTAAATCTCTTCGGTTTCAAATAAATGAAAGAGAAAGGAGTTGAAGGAGGAGTTTCACCAGATGGTGATTTGGTAGGTGATAGTTTAGGAGAAGGAGCAGGATAGAATCATCTATGGCTAAAATGAGACCTAAAATGGTTAACCAGTACTTCATCTGGTTTGCACACCTCTTAAAATAAATGTCAGTGAATTTTTCAGGTTTAGCACTCTTAGAGTGCTCAGGGTGGTCATAGTGACATGATAGAGTTATTGAATTCTATATCCAAGTTATTGAGGATGTCAGAATTTAGTTAAGAAGGTAGTAATAGATAGAATTCTTAAAGGATAATGTGTCAAGTGATCTAGCAAGATAAATAACTACAGCTAAAATAAAAATAGTAAACTATTCAGAAATTAAACTATTATTTCCTAAATTAATTTCTAAAGTAATCTAGCAGAAAACTACTCAGATTAAGCAATAGTTACTTTCTTGTTTAATAAAACTTGCAAGAGTCTAGATAATGAAGTTATTAACTAGAGAGAGACAATGATTATTGCAAGTATCAAACAATTTATAGCATGCAGATAGTGAAGTATTTTATCATTATGCAAAATAGAAACAGATTATGTTAGTTTTTGCAAGAGACTAATCTAATCTTATCCTAATCAGATAGCAAGAAATATTTATTGCATGAAAGATAAGAAATAACAATAATATAATATTTTGATCCTTTAGATTGTTGGTTGTATATTGTGCTATTTCCTTAAGTCATGCAAAACAATATTCTTGAAAACAAATTAAACTAGCTTCCTAGCATGCTACTATGGAATTAAAATAGAATATAAGCAAACTAAATCTGGCCTGGGGAATGTAGTTCCATATTCGCTGTCCTAAAGAATCAAAAGTCCGTCTCCTTACCCAGACATTGGTTTGGCTTTGTTCAGTAGCAGTAAAAGAAACCCCAAAATCACCAGCACTCGGCCTACAATAGTAGGCAGGGCCTCTTACTCGGACAGGGAATTATTATCTAGAAACTGAAGTAAAACTGAAAGAAATATGACAGCAGGAGAAAGAAGAAATGTAGCTGTAAATCTCAATGTTTGTGTGTCACTTTTTTCTCTGAGAATGAAAATGAAGTCTCTATTTATAGGTACAGAGCTCTGCTCGTTACTAACAATCCCTGCACAAATCAAGCACACGTTCAAATTGGTTGCAATTAATGTGTAACAACTCTGCACGTTTACAGATCCGCTTTTACCGGGTCAAGAAATGTTACAGGTCAAAACATGAAGCACTTCGGGAGAGAGACGAAGCACGGGAAATACACTGAGTCTCCAAGTGCTCGGGAAAGACTCCGAGGTCCAAGTGCTCTGGATGCTCCCAAATGCTCGGGGTCCACTCCGAGATCACTCTGAGCCCAAGTACTCAGAATGATTCCGAGGTTAAGTGCTGGGAATTATTTCGAGTGCAGGTCCTCGGTTCACTTCGCCTAAAAGCTCGGAGTCAGCTCTGAAAGACAAAAAATAATTTTCAATATGTAACAGGTCTAAGAACCCCTTGAACAGAGATGCATTCGTATCCGCAGGTCGTGGGTGCGCGCCACCCGGACCCGAACCCGAGCTTAGTTCGACTCAGCGCGTGTGCGCGCGCGTGTGGGGAGTGTGGCTCATGGTCTAACACACATAACAATAGGCTTAGAAATAGTTGATATATGTACCGCCCAAGCTTCTTTTGCCTATCCATTGTGGGATAAAAAACTAAAGTAAAATAGTGAGAAACTCAAGTTTTCCCTTCAAAACTAAATATACATCCAACAAATTTGATGTGCATACCCTCTAAACTAACCTGATACCTGATGCATGATTTATGTTACTGATTTTTCTGATTCCGGTACCCCTAATTTTGGTTTACAGATGTCAGACTAGTTCCATGCACGCATCTTTCCTTGCCATATAAATGTAGACAACAATCTTTCCAATTCTCTCATAACTGTATTTGGCATTTTGAAGGTAAACATCTAGTAACTAAGGACATTGTGCAACACCCTTTTAATCAATTCAGCCCTGCCTGCAAAAGAAAGTTGATTAAGCTGCAAACCTTTAATTTTGCCTCTAACTTTATCAACTTCTAACTTTATCAACTACAGATGAATAAGGTATTGTCTTAGGTTAGTTACTACATAAAGGAAGCACCAGGTACTTAATTGGCAAGCATCCAACAGTGACCCCGAGAATTTCAGCAATGCTCTCTCTATTCATGCACCTTTTACTGAGAAAAACCTTACTCTTGGACTTATTGATAGTTAAGCCAATGTGTAACTGAAGTTTTTCCAGTAAATCATTAAGTCCAACAGCTGAATATTTATCTCCTTTACTAAAAATCAGCATATCATCTGCAAAATGCAAGTGAGATATCATTATACTATCATTTCTCCTCATAGGCTTGATGCTACCTGATGCAATATCCATTGTAATTAACCAATATTCCATAACCAGTACAAAAAGATAAAGGAGATAAAGGATCTCCTTGCCTAATCCCCCTATTGCTTTCAAAGTTTCCAGTAGGAACACCGTTTAACATAATGGAAAAAGATGCTGAAGCCAGACATTCTTTGATCATATATATATAAATATATGTATGTACATACACACACACACACACACATGTGTGTGTGTGTGTGTGTGTGTGTGTGTGTGTGTCTACACACACACACACACACACACACACATATATGTATGTATGTATGTATGTACAGATGTGTGTGTACATGTGTGTGTGCGCGCGCTCATATATGTATGTGTGTGTGTGTGTACGTATATATATGTATATATATGTGTGTGTATATGTATATGTATACAAATATGTATATGTGTTTGTGTGTGTGTGTGTATATGTGTGTGTGTGTGTGTGTGTACATATATGTATGTGTATGTATGTACATATATGTGTGTGTGTGTACACACGTGTACACACACACATGTGTACACACACACACACGTATACATGTGTGTGTGTACACATATGTGTGTGTGTATGTACACATATATGTATGTATGTATGTATATGTACACATATATGTATGTGTATGTATATGTGTGTGTGTACATGTATGTGTGTGTGTGCACACACACACAGATATGTGTATGTGTGTGTACACATTTACATATACATGTATACATATATGTATATGTATATGTATACACACAAACACACACACATATATACATGTATATGCATATATATATATACATGTATATGTATATATATATATATATATATACATGTATATGTATGTATATATATATATATATAATATATATGTATATATATATATATATATATATATATATATATATATGTATATATATATATATATATATATATATATATATATATATATATATATATATATATATATATATATATATATATATATATATATATATATGTATATATCTACATATATATATACATATATATATATATACACACACACATATATATATGTGTATATATATATGTATATATCTATATATAATATATGTGTGTGTGTGTGTGCGTGTATTGTGATCAATGTCGACACAATAAGAGAGAAATACCAAGTTGAAGACTCAGCAATGGAAGCGTAGAAACGATCTACCACTAGCAAGTAATAAAGACTAATCACCACAAAACACAAGAACACTAGATTTATCGTGGTTCGACAAGAGTGCTTACGTCTACAGGGAGGAGGGGAGCAATTATATTGAAAAGAGAGAAGAAATAAAAAGAGTTACAAGCTCTCTCACAACTCTCAATGGTGAAAATATCTTTTAAACTTAACTTGCCTTCAAAGGCCACCCCCAGGGGTTTATATATGCTTATACGATGATCCTAATTCAATTCAAACTTCAACAATACAATCAACACTGTCTCAGAGAAAGAAGAAAACTCGAATCCAATTTGAACTGAAAACAGAACCAAAATAAACTGCCAGAACCGTCATAATCGACTATTCTCAAATTATAAGTCGACTTATAATGTGTATTAGTCGGTTATATCTAAATATCAGTCGACTAATCCAAGAGAATCTGAGAACCTTATTTCTGTTTGCAAATATTAGTCAATTATACAGCAAAGTATAAGTCGACTGGTCCAAACATAAGTTGACTAGTTAGTTGATAAGTTGACTTATAGCATACACAAGTCTTGTGCATATCCATGTTTGATCTTTGAAATTTGTAACACCTCCATCTGAACTTGAATTTTTCTCCTATGAATACGAGATGATCAAAATACTGATAATCTCCATCTTGACTCATGTTCATTGAGTTCCTTCATAAAAGTTGACCTCCGCTTCATTCACTATGCTTTCTCTCCCCTTTTATGACTTCACGATGCTCCTTCCCAAGAGCTCGTTCTCCATCTTACCTTTGGAGAATCTTGGTGAAGTTCAGAGATGCTCTAAACTTCTCCACCGGGATGGTCTTTGTCATCATGTCTGCTAGATTCTTCTTTGTACTGATCTTCACCAAGTCGATCACCTTATCATCTATGATCCACTGGCATATCTTATGATACCTCACATCAATATGCTTCTTTCGCTTGTGATACTTTGATCTTTTGCAAGATGAATTGCACTCTGATTGTCACAATAAACTCGAACATAATCATGTATTATACCGAGAGTCTCAACCAATCATCTTAATCAGAAACTTCTTTTGATACTCAACTACAGCAATGTACTCTGTCTCTGTCATTTAAATGCAACAATATCTTGTAATTCTACCTTTCAACTAATAACTGATTAGTCGCTAAAATTGCATATTTCATACCACATCTTCATATTTATTTAATATTAAGTTCTGCTAATAATACCTCTCTGGTATGTTTTTAGGTGCATGACATGAAATGAAGAAGAAGCCCAAAAATCCCATTTAATTGGTGGTTAAAAGCATACATGAATAGCCTTTGACTTTCGCGGGCTGTTTTATCAAAACCAGGTGCCCAAATTCAGATTCCAAGAGGTATACCCAACAGGGGGACAAGAGGGGAGCGTACAGCAGGCGGTGCCACGCACACGGCTCTAGAAGAGTCGCAGAACGTTGGAAAATCCACGTTTCTCGGTTCTTGTGTAGAGTCGCGCACTAAAATTTGACGCGTGGCTCCGTTCCTGTACCCCGGTGCCCCTTTCGCCTATAAAAGCCCTGGGATTTTCAGAACTCAGAGAGAAGAAGTTTTGAGGAGTTTTTCTTTAGTTTTAGTGTAGTTTTAGAGTAGTATCTTCTTCTTAGGTAGTAGTTTAGGTTAGTTGTTCTTCTTCTTCCTCTTTGTATCTTTCATTTCTTGCAGATCTTGTAATAGGAAAGGGAGTGGTACATGAGAGGAAAGCAAGAGTGCTTGTAATGGAAGGTGATAATTTATGAAAGATTCTCTCTTTATCTCTATTTGTTTTCTTCTCTCTAATTCTTTTTACATGTTTAGGTAATTTTCTCTCATGGCAACTAACTACTAACTACTAACTTGCTAACTTCTTACTTGATAATCCACATGAATCTAATAGCCTCTACTTGATATTGCTCTTGCAAGAGCCATTGATGGCTCATGATGATGGATTCTAATACTCTAACATCCTAACTCTCTAACAAGCAAACAATACTTTACACCATGTTTACTCTTGTTTAGTTTGATGGTTTAAGTGTATCTTGCACTTGTTTGTTGAGTTTGTATATGATGAGTTATCTTATGGGTCATGCTTTGAAATGCTCTTGAACCAAGGACTAGTGATAACCAAGGATACATGTGAGGCAACTATCACTAAGAGGTTAGCATATTAGTGAAGCCATTAGTAGTTAGTAGCCATGAGTTTTCTTTTCTTTTTACTTTATTTTTGAAATATATCTCAAAAATCACAGATACCTTATCTTCTATGTTCCCACTTCTTCGTGTTTCACCGTACTCTTTTCACCTTTTGTTTTGTTTTCTTTTCATTCTTTAAAACATTGAAGAAACTTTAACACATACATAAACGTTTCGGTAAAGCTTCTATTGCTTCCCGTCTCTGTGGATTTGACCCGTTTAGCCTCTATGCTATAACGGAAGTATCGAGGAAGCCAAAACACACACTTTTAACTATTGATTTCAAAACATACACTTTTCGTGCACGATTTTTCCCCGATCAAATTTTGGTGCCATTACCGAGGACGGGAACGGTTTGATTTTATATTTTTATTAACTTTTCTTCTTTGTTTTTAGTGTGCCGGACAAATTTTTAGCATTGCAGAAGCTACACTTGCTTTTGTGAGGTTGGGTAAATTCTTATATATTGTTATATTCTGCTGCTACTTATTGTTTATATTACCTGTGCACTGTAATAATTTTAAAAACTAAAATATGAAAATTGGATGCTTTAAAATGGTTTAGACATTTGCATCTAGGCACGTGTCAATTTTCATTCCAATATATTGTATTTTATTTTTCTATTGTTGTGATCTTTACGAAGGTGTACATATTGAATAGCATATAGTTAGGACAAACAGGTGGGGGATTTACTCTCTTTATGTGTTCATTCTTACCTATATTGCACACTGGCATGAATTGAACTTAAGGACAAAACCTAATACAACATAAGGTGGGGAGTCATTATCCTCCCCTAACCCAAAAATCACCTACCCACTCACATAACCCAAGCCTTAAAAAAAATTTCTAGACGTTGGCCCCTACGGACATCTGGACTCATTTAGAAGATTAACCTTAGGGGAAAGTTGTTAGAGTTTGACTATTGTCAAATCGGTGTTTAAGGTTGGGGATTGAGAGGCGAAACCTTGAAGAACAGTGGTTTGGCATAATTAGGCCCGTTGCTCCTACACAGATACCTCCCACTGATCTTGCCCCTGTTGGAACTTGTTTTGATGAAGACTTATGTGACGCATGTCATTTGGAGCTCTAACACATGACGAATCAAGAGTTCTACCTGATCAAGATGTCCTAAGGAGAGTTGATATGATGTATTTTGTAAAGATGAAATAGCATGTAAAAAGCCTTGACACACACACACATATCATAGTCCTGTTAGTCGACTTACAGTCCCTTATAGTCGACTAATAACATGTGTAGTCGACTAGACCCAAACCCTAGTCGACTAAGTTTGTCCAAAACAGACCCAACTCTCTGTTTGTGCATTAATCGACTTAACAGTAAAATGTAGTCGACTAATAGCATTTGTAGTCGACTAATCCCTTGCCCCTAGTCGACTAATATCTGGTCCAGTCGACTTATAAGTAGTTGCAGTCGACTTGATTCAGTTATCCAGAAACCTGTCACTTGAGCTTATCTTGACCTAGTCGACTTATACTCAAACCTAGTCGACTAATAGTAGGAAAATTGCCTAGTTTAGTCGACTAACTCTATAGGCAAGTCGACTATAGGCAGTTTCTGACTGTTGGACAGTTTCTGTTATCTGGTCTTTTGTGCAACGAATTCCAACGTTCCAATTGTTTGAATTGCTCCTATAACTACCCTAACTAACCCTAGTCTTCAGCTATATAAAGGGTGGTTAGTCCAAAGGCCAAATACTAAGAAAAATCTTCAGTTTTCCCAAGCCAAAATTCTGTCAAAATCTGAAAACTGATTCCAACTTCTGTTCTTCACCAAAAGTCATTTCCATTGTGAAGTTCTCTGAAGTTTCTCCTATACTAGACCTTGTCCAGGTTCATACACATTACCAAGGCTTATAGGAAAGTTGTAATACTCAAAGCAAGCATTGTACACGGGTGGCTTCTTGGTGTAGAGGCAGTTGTACAAGGTGAAGGTGTTCTCTTGGTGTAAAGAGAAGGTGTACACATTTGGCAAAGGGGATTTGTCAAGTGGTGTGCATATTTGTGATTTTGGGTGTACAAAATCAAGGATAAAGGAAAATCTCAAGCGGGTGGCTTGGGGACTGGATGTAGGTCACAAGGACCGAACCAGAATAAATCTCTCTTGTTTGCGTTTGTCTATTCTCTGAGATTTATTTTCCTTTTTGCAAGTTTATTTATTTGCTTAACGTTAATCCTTCTTGTTTTAGTTTTGTGTTGACTTGGGTATTTTTAGATCTATAATTGCCAACAGAGATAGTTTCGCATTTGACATTATCTCGGGACCAACAATTGGTATCAGAGCAGGTTCAAGGCAACAACCATACGAGGATGGCAACAGAGTTCCTTCGTCACAATTCAAAGAAGGACATTCTACACAACGTCCACCGCTATTTGACGGATCCAACTACAACTATTGAAAGTGTAGAATGAAGATCTACTTGCAATCGCTCAACTATGACCTTTGGAACATCGTAGAAGCATCGTACACCAAGCCAACAACCAACTATAACGCTTGGAGTGAAGATCAAAAGAAGAACGCGAACCTTGACACCAAAACGATGAATGCCTTGTTCTGTGCCTTAACCAAAGAAGAGTTCAACCGTGTGTCAACAGCCACTTCTGCACATCAAATATGGCATACTCTTCAGGTAACACACGAAGGCACAAATAAAGTTAAGGAATCTAAAATATCTGTTCTTGTCCACAGGTTTGAATTATTCAAAATGGAGGAGAATGAAACCATATCTGAAATGGTTACAAGATTCACCGACATTACCAATTCATTAGCATCTCTTGAAAAGGATTACACCCAAGTTGAAAGAGTTCGTAAGATCCTTCGTGTACTCACACCAGAATGGGAGAAGAAGACAACCGCCATTGAAGAGGCGAATGATCTCTCAACTATGACATTAGAAAACCTAATCGGTAATCTAATGGCATATGAAGTGCAGTTAGAAGAAAGGAAGAAGGATGAACGACAACACCACTCAAAGAAGAAAGAACTTGCCTTCTATGCATCCTCCGACACGGACGATTCAAATGACGATGAAGAGGAGATGGCAATGCTTTCAAAGAAATTCAGGAGATTTCTAAAGCAAATTAAATTCAAATGCTTTAATTGCAATAAACCAGGTCATATGAAGATGGATTGCCCATTGCTCAAGAATAAAGGTAAACACATGAGCAAAAGGTTCAGAAAGAAGAAAAACTATGAAGCCTCATGGGAGAACAGTGATTCCTCATCTTCTGACGAAGAAGAATCCACTGAACGTGTCAACCTATGTTACATGGCCATAGAAGATGATGAGGTATCATTTACTGAACTTTCTGATACATTTCATGAATTGTTTATTGATCTGAAAAATGAAAAATTGAAAATAAAGTTTTATCAAAAGAAAATGAAAAACTTTAAAGGAAAATTCATGTTATGCTTTACAATATTCTTTTATAAATTCTCAACAAGATGAGTTTGGAAAAGTCATATCATCTTTGAAAAATGAAAATGAGAAGTTTATAAAAGACAACATTTTCCTGAAAAAGGAAACTGAATCTTTGAATAAAAGGATTTCTATTTTAGATAAAGATATTTCAGTTTTCAAAAAGAAATATGAAGATCTTTTGCAAAATGTGACTAAGTTCAATAAAGGAAAAGAAAAATTGAATGATTTATTATCTTTTCAGAAGTTGTCACATGATAATCATTATGGTATTGGATATAATGAAAAGTCTTCATATGTTAGTAATCCATATGTGAAAAGAAAGTCTAATCATGTTTCAAAAAGAATTAAGACAAAGTTTATATGGATTTCTAAGAATTTAAGTTTTCATGATAAAAATACATATATTGCTTCATACATTCATGATATATGTGATTCTTGCAACTATGTGTATACTAACAGGTGGAAACCAAATTCGAAATGGATTTGGACTCCTAAAGGTTAATATGTTCTTTTATGTTTGGTACCATCTAACGTGTATCTTGCAGGTACCATATAAAAGTTAATAAGAACATATATATATAAATATATATATATATATATATATATATATATATATATATATATATATACTAATATATTTGTTGCAGGGGGAGAACAAAGTTTTTTCATATTTGTTATAACCCAATTTCTGCAGGGGGAGAAAATATAACATATTTTCTGCAGGGGGAGCACTTATGCACATAAAGCGTCATCATCAAAAAGGGGGAGAATGTTGGAACTTGTTTTGATGAAGACTTATGTGACGCATGTCATTTGGAGCTCTAACACATGACGAATCAAGAGTTCTACATGATCAAGATGTCCCAAGGAGAGTTGATATGATGTATTTTGTAAAGATGAAATAGCATGTAAAAAGCCTTGACACACACACACACATATCATAGTCCTGTTAGTCGACTTACAGTCCCTTATAGTCGACTAATAACATGTGTAATCGACTTGACCCAAACCCTAGTCGACTAAGTCTTGTGTCCAAAACAGACCCAACTCTCTGTTTGTGCATTAGTCAACTTAACAGTAAAATGTAGTCGACTAATAGCATTTGTAGTCGACTAATCCCTTGCCCCTAGTCGACTAATATCTGGTCCAGTCGACTTATAAGTAGTTGCAGTCGATTGATTCAGTTATCCAGAAATCTGTCACTTGAGCTTATCTTGACCTAGTCGACTTATACTCAAACTAGTCGACTAATAGTAGGAAAATTGACTAGTCTAGTCGACTAACTCTATAGGCAAGTCGACTATAGGCAGTTTCTGACTGTTGGACAGTTTCTGTTATCTGGTCTTTTGTGCAATGAATTCCAACGTTCCAATTATTTGAATTGCTCCTATAACTATCCTAACTAACCCTAGTCTTCAGCTATATAAAGGGTGGTTAGTCCAAAGGCCAAATACTAAGAAAAATCTTCAGTTTTCCAAAGCCAAATTTCTGTCAAAATCTGAAAACTGATTCCAACTTCTGTTCTTCACCAAAAGTCATTTCCATTGTGAAGTTCTCTGAAGTTTCTCCTATACTAGACCTTGTCCAGGTTCATGCACATTACCAAGGCTTATAGGAAGTTGTAATACTCAAAGCAAGCATTGTACACGGGTGGCTTCTGGTGTAGAGGCAGTTGTACAAGGTGAAGGTGTTCTCTTGGTGTAGAGAGAAGGTGTACACATTTGGTAAAGGGGATTTGTCAAGTGGTGTGCATGTTTGTGATTTTGGGTGTACAAAATCAAGGATAAAGAAAAATCTCAAGCGGGTGGCTTGGGGACTGGATATAGGTCACAAGGACCAAACCAGGATAAATCTCTCTTGTTTGCGTTTGTCTATTCTCTGAGATTTATTTTCCTTTTTGCAGTTTATTTATTTGCTTAACGTTAATCCTTCTTGTTTTAGTTTTGTGTTGACTTGGGTATTTTTAGATTATAATTGCCAATAGAGATAGTTCCGCATTTGACATTATCTCGGGACCAACAGCCCCTACCTGACAGATTAACTTGTGGTCAGATTCTGACAATGTACCCCCAGTGGACAGTCTAACCAGTTAGGAGTCGTCTAGGTCTAAGTCAACCCTAGCATAGGCTTGTTTTATTTTTCTTTTTCTTTATTTGTTTGTTTATTTGTTTGTTTTTCTCTTTTGTAAATTGTGAAATGGATTTTAACAATAACAATTTTTCCAATCCTAATATGAATTCATATTTCACCCCGACCTCAATTGACTCCGACCCGGCTATATACAACATGAACCAACCTTATATGCCGAATTGGTATTATCCGACTCAATATGTGCCCCAGTCCTAATACTAAGAACAAGACTAGAATAATCATCACCACTCTTCACCGAGTCAGTAGGATAAACTCCTCTGTGTATTATGGTCAACCACCTTCCCAACATCCAGCTTCATATACTCCTTCTCTCCGAACAACTATTAGAAGAACCAATTGACTGAGAAAAGAGGATGGAAGCCTTAGAGGAACTCGAGCGATGAATTCAAAATCTAGAGGACTCGAAATCCCATCAAAGTTTTCAAATCCAAGATCCTTACTCTATTTCCATGTCCTACAGTCAGAAGAACATACGATTTAGAAAAGAGTACAGAATCCATGATTCAATTCCAAAATGATCCTTTCAGTATGATAGAAGCAAAACTTAGTTGATTGGAAAATATGTGTAGGAGTAAGGAAACTCTTTTGACCCAATCTTTGACTATTCCTAACGCTTCTAATCATATTGATGAAAATAAAAATCAGGTGACGACTTGACCAAGATTCAATTTCATCATAAAACCTTGAACTTGACCAATTCTAATCCATTGACGAATTGGTAAGTTTCCATTTTAATGAAATTGAAGTTGAATATGAATGTGAGCCCGACCTACAACTTTGTGATTCAATCAAATCTTTGAATCTATGTTGACGCCGGCATCCTTACCTAAGTTGGACCCATTACCCGAGCCAACATTGATTCATGTACTATGGATGTAGAAACTGAACCACTTCTTTTGGATAGTCACATTTCATTGATAGGAATAGAATGTGAAATTAAATTCTTTGATTTAGACTCAACTCTCGAACCTAAACTGACTCTCGAACCCAAAGTTGATTTTCCTGAGTTAGTATTGGTTCCCGAACTTTTCATTTCAAAGACCAAATCATCCATTCTACAAAATCACATTCTATTGTTGGACCAAGGTGTTGACCAGAATGACTCAGTAATGATCTTCCAAGATTGGTCATATAAAGGGAATAATTTTCATGATAGGATCTTGCATGATCCTATTAAAATTGGGGATTGTAAATATGTAGATAAAAAAGAGGTCAATAAAGGTGGATTCTATGAGCCACCACATTATCTTGATTGGGTAGCAACGCTTAGCCCAATCAGACCACCACCGGAGCGACCACCATGAGGTAATTTTCCTTCCCTTCCCATTTGTTTCATGTATATACACATTCACGATGCATTGAGAACACTGCATGAGATAAGTGTGGGGGAGAATTTACTAACACAGTTAGTTTTAATTTTTCTTTCTTTTACACTTCTTTTTAGGAAATTTTAAAATTTTCTTTTGTATAGAAACTTTTTTCTTTTTACAAAATTTTTTAAAATAAGAGAAATAATTTGATTTATTTTTAAGAAAATTAAAATTATCTTAGGAATCAGGAAGACCTAAAATTATGAATTTTAAACTAAGTCAAAATAATAGATCTTGTTTAAATTTTAGGATAAGGAAGTAAGATTGGAAAGATAATTTGATCTTGAACTTTTTGCCTTGGATTTATATACTTCACACTTACACAATTTTTGGGATTGAAACAAGGACTGAAAATGCCATAAAAAAATATATATAAAAAATGATGACAAAATCACTTATTGAAGTCAGGTTGTTATGCCTCAGGAAGCATGATTATTCTCGCCTAAAATAGTGGACAGAAACAAAATATTCTTCTTTACTTTTGTGGCCTTATTTACTCGAGTCCTTAAGTCCGAGGAATGTTTTCTCATCTGGTGCCCTAAAACTATCTGGCTTGGGAGTCACCGGCTAAAGGCTCACTATCCAGGTAAATAAGAAAGCCAAAGAAAACTAAGGAAAGAAAAAAGAGAGAGAAAAAATAAATATACACAAATAAATGACATAAAAGTTTGAGTCAATATCCTAAAAATCTTTACAGTTCACAAAGTGCATATTCTTCTAAGAGTTTTATGAAAGATTAAAGAATCAATTCAATTTTAAATTCTTACATTTAATTTATAGCAAGATTTTGCATTTCGACATAGTTTAAAGAAGAATAATTTCTAGTTAACCTATGACCTAGGATCACTTATATTTACGAAAAAAGACTTCAAAATTTTCTCTATTTCAAAATGCGTTAATACTGACATTTGATTTCTTTTGTTATGGATTTTGTGGGTGTAATCTGCTGAAAACCCTCAGGAGATAAAACTTCTTCTCTAGGAGAAACCTAGAGGTTTAACAACTTGTTGCACACGCTCAGTGCAATCGCGTCACCTGCGAAAGTGGAGTAATAATCTTCTTTGTTAGTTTTTCTATTTTGCTCGGGACGAGTAAAAGATAAGTGTGGGGGTGTGATTAGTCTCTAAAATTGCATATTTCATACCACATCTTCACATTTATTTAATATTAAATTTTGCTAATAATACCTCTCTTGTATGTTTCTAAGTCCATGACATGAAATGAAGAAGAAGCCTAAAAATCTCATTTAAATGGTGATTAAAAGCCTACATGAATAGCCATTGATTTTGGAGGGCTGTTTCATCAAAATCAGGTGCCCAAATTCGAATTCCAGGAGGTACACCCGATAGGGGGGCAAGAGGGGAGCGTGCAGCAGGTTGGACCGCGCACGCGACTCTTGTGTGGAGCCGCGCGCCAAGATTTGACGCGCGGCTCCGTACCTGTACCGTGGTGCCCCTTTCGCCTATAAAACGCCCGGGATTTTCAGAACTCAGGGAGGAGAAGTTTTGAGAAGTTCTTAGTTTTAGTGAGTTTTGTAGTTTAGTTTTAGTGTAGTTTTAGAGTAGTTTCTTCTTCTTAGGGTAGTTTAGATTAGTTGTACTTCTTCCTCCTCTTTGTATCTTTCATTTCCTATAGATCTTGTAATAAGAAAGCGAGTGCTACATGAGAGGAAAGCAAGAATACTTGTAATAGAAGGTGATAATCTATAAAAGGTTCTCTCTTTATCTCTCTTTTATTTCTTCTCTCTAATTCCTTTTACATGTTTAGCTAATTTTCTCTCATGCAATTAATCACTAACCACTAATTTGCTAACTTCTTACTTGATAATCCACATGAATCTAATAGCCACTACTTGGCCTTGCTTCTGCAAGAGCCATTGATGACTCATGATGATGGATTCTAACACTCTAACATCCTAACTACCTAACAAGCTAACAATACTTTACTCCATGCTTACTCTTGCTTAGTTTTGATAGTTTAAGTGTAGCTTGCACTTGTTTGTTGAGTTTGGATGTGATGAGTTATCTTATGGGTCATACTTTGAAACGCTCTTGAACCAAGGACTAGTGATGGTCAAGGATACATGTGAGGCAACTATCACTAAGAGGTTAATATAATAATGAAGCCATTAATAGTTAGTAGTCAGGAGTTTTATTCTCTTTTACTTTGTTTTAGAAATATATCTCAAAAATCACAAATACCTTATCTTCTATGTTCCCACTTCTTCTGTTTCACCGTACTCTTCTCTTTTCACCTTTTGTTTTGTTTTATTTTCATTCTTTAAAATATTGAAGAAACTTTAATACATACGTGAACATTCTGGTAAAACTTCTATCGCTTCCCATCCCTGTGAATTTGACCCGTTTAGCCTCTATGCTATAACGGAAGTATCAAGGAAGCCAAAGCACGCAATTTTAACTATTGATTTTAAAACATACACTTTTCGTGTACGGTTTTCCCCCGATCAATAACGCATTCAGCTATCGTGAACACGTAGCCCGTTGTTGATCTTCGCTGATCAAGATCTCCTGCATAATTGACATTAACATAGCCTTATAATACCCTAGAATTTCCCATTTTCAATCTCTGAAACACTAAGCCTAGTCTCCCAATCTCTCGTAGATCATAGCACCCACTTCACTTCTTTCTAATATTGCTTTCCTAGATTTGACATGAACTGACTTACAGTAGTAACTGTATATGCTAAGTCAGGCCTAGTGCAGACCATAACATACATGAGTGATCTCACCGCACTAGCATATGGTACTCGCTCCTCCTCCTCCAGTGATTGTGGACATTGCTTGGAGGAGAATTTGAAGTAACATGCCAAAAGAGTGGTGACTGGTCTTACTTCAGCCATGTTAAATTTTTTCAACACATTGAGAACATAGTTCTCTTAGGATAGTCAAAGTCCGCCTGAGCCTTTATCTTGAGTGATCTCCATAACTAAGATCCTCTTGCCTTCTCCTAAATTTTTAATGTTGAATTCCTTTTTTAAATGAGCTTTAAGCTTTTGAATACGTGGCTTGTTTCTTGTAGCAATCAGCATATCATCCATATATAACAGCAAATATGTCGGATCATCATTCTGCTTGAAATAGAGATAATGTCATACTCATATAGGTTATATCTGGCCTTGATTATGAAAGAGTCAAACTGTTTGTACCACTATTTGGAAGACTGCTTAAGTCCATAGAAGGACTTATTTAGAAGACATACCTTGGTTTTTTGTCCTTCTTGAATATAACTTTTAGGTTGCTTCATCTATATCCTTTCCTTCAACTCACCATGCAGAAATATTATTTTGACATCCATCTGCTCCAACTCTATATCCAACTGGGTTACCATCACTAATAACATCCAAATAGACGTAAGTTTGATTACATGAGAAAAGATTTTATTGTAGTCAATGCCCTCTTTCTGAGCATATGCCTTGGAAACTAACCTTACCCTGTACTGCTCACTGTCTTTCTTGTGAAAGACCCATCTGTAACCTATTGCCTTGGAGTCTTTTGGAAAATCGATTAATTTTTTATATTTGATTTCTATCCAAAAACTCCATCTCCTAATTCATGGTTGTTATCCACTTGTTGTGGTCATCAGCCTTGATCACCTCCATGTAACTACTAGAGTCGCTTGTTTTATTACTAATGTGAATGAACCGTGATCATCTTCTCAGCCATACCTTGTTGGTGGCACTGTAATTCTAACTGACTACCTCAACGGTCTTAGTTGCTTTTGAGTAGCATCATTTTCATCTCTACCTGAATCTGAGGAATCCTCATCTGACCTGTCAGACTTTTTAGGGCTTTCTAGAACTCAACTCTCTTTTTCTGAGTGTCTGCTGAACTGTCTAGAGCTCCACCTTATGCTTTATCCCCCATCTCTGACTTTTCTTACAACATTGATTCTTTGTCAAAGACCACATCTCTGTTAGTAAAAATGCTCCTTGTCTTGAGATCTAGTCTAAAACTCTTAACTCCTTTGATGAACCCGATGAAGATACACTTCTTAGACTTGGACTTCAGTTTGTTCTTTTTTGACTATCAACCAAACATATACTAGGCAACCAAAAATTTGTAAGGTTGAATAATTCAGGTGGACTCTCCTTGGCATATCTCCTCTGGGATCTGAAAATCAACAGCTATTGATGGTGATCTATTTATCAGATAGCTTACATGACTCACTGCTTCTGCGCAAAATCCTTCTGACATGTCAGCATGTAGTCTGATGCTGCGGGAATGCTTTATAAGTATTCGATTCATGCGGTCTGCTACTCCATTCTATTCTTATCACTCTGGAATACTTAGCTAGTGTTAAATGCCTTTACTTGCCAAGTAAGCTTTGAATTCTATGGAGGTGCATCGCCTCCATTATCGGACTTTAACACTTTCACTTTTTGCCCTTTCTGATTCTCCGTCATAGTTTTTCACTCCTTGAACTTCTGAAATACTTATAATTTCTGCTTCAAGAAGTATACCCAAACTCTCCTGAAGAAGTCATCTATGAACGTGACATAGTACTTTGCACCCCGGATAGATGCTACTAGTGAAGGTCCCCACACATTCGTGTGTATGGGATCTAGGAAGTCCTTTGTCTTATGCTGTGATGTAGAGAAAGCTACTCTACGTTGTCTACCCATGATGCAAAATTTACAAAGATAGAGTTTGCAATATTTAATACCTGGTAGAGCACATTTGTTATGTAGGACTTGAAGACCTAACTCGCTCATGTGTCTAAGACACACGTGCCAAATTTATATCTTCTATGTGCTTCTTAAATATCTTTTTGGTAGACAGGTTTTGATAATATGAGTTTATTGCCTCTACTAATCTTTATATCATGTTTATAAAAAGAATTTTCTTGATTTATATTTTCATGTTTTCATGTTTTTACAAATCTAGTTTAAATATGTCAAAGTTCTAAAATGTATGTCATTTTGAGTTTTGATTAGTTATTTAGAGCATTATTGTTTTCATGAATGTGTTATTTATATGATTGGTGTACACTCTATATTTTGTTTACTTATAATTTTATATTCATGAGCATATATATGCTATATA
The DNA here is from genome assembly GCA_038442645.1 of Agave tequilana. NCBI lineage: Eukaryota > Viridiplantae > Streptophyta > Magnoliopsida > Asparagales > Asparagaceae > Agave > Agave tequilana. The sequence goes on from JAVJIF010034683.1 coordinate 122,696, forward strand.
GATTTTGAGTGACAAGTTTTATGTAATAAGCATGTTTTATGAGTTGTATATGAGTTGTTTCATATTTGAAGTATTTTGAACTAGTTTTTAAAACTTCTTTTAAGTTAGTTCTTTTATTTTTCACATGGTAGAGTTTTTAGTTTATACTCAACTATTTTCAAATTATTATTTTTAAAATATCTATCCTTGATAGGAGGATGGTTGGATGATCATGCCTTGTATATGCTTAAATGACTATTTCTTTGACATGTGCTATAGCTTGGTGATTTTAATGAGTTATATAAATAATTCACATGATGTTTGATTTTTGTATACTCATTTTACACACACACACACACACCCCCTCATATTTTAATTAGTATCATGCATATATATATATGATTGATTGTGCATGTTTAACAATATCAATACATATTTTTATAGCACAATTATTTTCTTACAAAGCTTATATCATTTCAATGGGTATCGTGAATTGGTATCATTATTTCTAAAGCTTATGCATCAGTTTTGGGTTGTTTCAAAAAGGAAGAGAAATCCTTTGATTTAAATTTGTATTTTAATTTTTCTACTTTTAAGAAAAATGACAAAAGGTTCATATTTTTAATTGGTATCAATTGTTACAATTGGTATCTACTTTTCAAAATTGGTTAGAATTTCAAAATTGGTATTTTGGGCTTTCCCTTTCTACTCTATTGATATCATGTTTAAACCTTCAATTGGTATCAATTTTTAAATTGGTATCTATCTATGTTGGTTTCAAAATTGTTTTCAACTTTTTCAATTGAAATTTCAATTGTTTTCAAAAATCTATTTTTGATATAAATTGCCTATATGCAAGGAGAGTTAATTTAACGTCTTCTCTATATGTAAATTTATGATGAGTGTATTATATAAAGAAGAGATTGGTCTCTCTTTTCTATATCATACATATGTGTAAGGGAAACTTAATATCTCCATTTATACATTGTATATTATTATTATGTGGGTTAGGTTTAGTCATCCATTCTCCATATGGTACATGTATGCAAGGAAAGTTAACTTAACTTCTTTCCTCTTCATATATTTATATCACATATACATTTATCATGTTTTCTTTACCCTTTTGTTAAAAGGAGAGAGAGAAATTTAGAGTTTATATATGCATATGATTATATATTTTTGCATATATGTGTTATATATATATATATATATATATATATATATATATATATATATATATATATATATATATATATATATATATATATATAATTGTTTGGTATCTATTTGCTTTCATTGAGTATCTATATGTTTTCTGCTATGCATGAATTAAGGGAGAGCATTTATAAAGCTTATCTTTAATCCATGCATATATAACTCCATGAGTTTTGTCATCATAAAAAAGAGGGAGATTGTTGGCCCAAAGGGTTATCACTCTAGCTTTGATAATGTTTAACTCATGTAGTTATAGTAATAAATGTTTTTATTAATTTTTAGATATTCAATCAAGATCTTAGGTGGTATTTAACTTCAACAAAAGATTCAAAGTCAAGTTTTAAAGGTAATACGTGTTAATTCAAGTGCTTAAGCATTAAGATCATATCTAGTACTCAAGAAGAGTCTAGCTTGAAAGAATCAAGTTTGAATCAAGTCTACATGGAGAAAAAGATCTTCAAGAAGACTTGAGTTTAGAATTTGTGAGTTTAGATCTTTGTATAGTATATATTAGTTTTAATTACTCAAGCCTACACACACAAAGGTTTTCGTGTTTCGGTTTAAACGGGTTAAATCAAATGAGTTTTTCATTTTAAATTTAACTAAAATATGTTTTGGTTTCATGAATAGCATCAAAAACAAGTTTACATTAGTTTATATATGTATTGAATTCATCCATATACGGTGATGCTTCAAATGTGTTTAATAAACTTATTTTGATGAGTTAAATTCATGAGTTTAAGTTTTGTATTTATCAGAACTTATGTTTATACTGATATATATATATATATATATATATATATATATAATATATATATATATAATATATATATATATTGTCAAAAACAAGTCTATATGATTTAAGGTGGATTAGATTCTATCATTTTGTTTGAGTCTATCTCTCAACTCAACTCTACTCTTATTTATATCTTACATTGTTATTATTGCTCATCTATATACAAGCTTGATATTGTGCTCACACTTGTATTGATCCAAGAAAGCTATTAAAGCATATCAACTCTTATAAAAGGGAATCTTGAGAAGTTTTAGAGCCCTTCACTGGGATTTCGGCTTCACTGTTTGGAATTCTTTATGTTATATAAAAGTTCTAAATTCTGCATTTGATTAGCACTTCACCTATTTACCCTCCTATAAGTGAACTTTCAATTGGTATCTGAATTAATACTCCTGATATTCGGTCTAACCACCGAGAAGTTGTCCTTGATTTGCTAATCTCTACATTTAATTTATATATTCATACTTGTTTTGCACACTCATGGATTTTCTTTCTCCAGCTATATTTGATGTTTCTAACATCGATATGTGAAAAATCAAAATGAGTTATTTTATTAAAGCGATTGGATTACATGTTTATCTTGCTACAACTAAAAAATCATATATTAAAAATTGTAAATATTTTGAGGCTAATGCAGAAGCCATGGTTGCACTTAAGAAAACTCTAGACAATGATTATCTTTTTAGGGTTGTTAATTGTAATTCTGCCTTTACAGTGTGAAACATGTTGATCTCTCTCGACTAACAAGGTCCAAAAGATTTGGAGAGAGAATCAAGTGAAAACGATTCCGACCAAGCATGCTATATAGTCTAAGGAAATGACTCTCTTGAGGTAAATTAAAATTCGATCTTGATGATAGTGCAAGTGTGTCTAATGGTAATGCTAATGTGTTTACTGAGGATGCACACATATTGAATGATGAGCTTGCTATGTTTTGTGATGATTTACTTGCAAAATATGAAGTGTTGAGAAAAAAGAGTTTAAAATTGAAAAAAATGATTTTTGTCTTCAAGACTAGATTTTATTTTAGAAGGAAAAAAATGTGATTTTAAACGAAAAAGATTCTTTGTAAAGTCAACTTATTTTGCTTTAAATAAAAATAATTTATTGAAAAAAGTTGATTTGGTTTCAAAAGAGAAGGATATTACTTCAAAAGAAAATGATGTTTTATCTTCAAAGCTTGATTTTATTTAGCAAGAAAATATTTCTTTGAAAAACAAAATTGCATTGATTTCCAAAGAAAGAGAGTATTTCAAAAGAAAAGGTATCTTTGAAAAATGCTTCTGCTTCTCTTTCTAAAGAAAAGAATTTTATTTCTCATTCTAGTATTATTTCTTCTCATATTGTTGAATATGATATTTGTGTTTTGAGAAAAAAATTGATTGTTTAGGCTCAACCTTGAGTCAATGTGCCTTTGATAACAAGAAACTAGAATTCATGTTTCGCAAGAAACATGCTTCACATATATATGCACACTCTTCTTGGCATTCACCAATTGTACATCATACTCACACCAATATGTATGCTAGAATGTACACTTGTACACATTATGACCATAAAGGTCATTTGGCATAATTTTGTTTTGATAGAATTAATTTATCTAATGCCAATATTTGAGTTCGAAAATGTACTAACATCCAATGATCCAAGAAAGTTTGGGTTCCAAAATTCATACTGATTATTTTTGATGTAGATGTGACTCTCACAAGACCTGAGAGGATTGTTGCCTTGATGATGGATGCATTTGGGCATGATGGATACAAATTAATAGATGTAATCAATATCAAGGAGTGTAGGTAGGAGGACCACCTTATTTTGGTAAAATAAAGATTAGTTCTACTGGTATTGGTAACTATCTCTATTCTGTCAATTATGTTTAGTTTATACTTTAAATTGAATTTTTAGCATATTATTGTTTACATGCTTTGATTATTTGCGCCTATGCAAATCTTGTTTTGGTTTATATATTTAAATGCAATTTTTTTCAACGCGTGTGATATACTTGTATAGTTTTTGAGATACACCTTGGATTTTATGTCTATCATTATTCATATTCTTTGTATACTCAATTATTGTTTAGTTATATGCATATATCCTAGTTTTGATGATTCTTCCATGTGCACATATAATTCTTTAAAATGAATTTGTTTTCATATAGTTTTGAATAAATTTCTAGAGATAGATGTTTGACCTTTTATGTGATTATTTGGTTTTTGCTTCATGTATTGTAAACCTTGTTAAAACTATAATATACATGATATATCCTTGAGACACTTTATTTTCATGCCATATAATTTATTGTACACTCAATTTATGTTTGGATATATATATATATAATATATATATATATATATATATATATATATATATATATATATATATAGACACACACATACACATGTATATATGCATGCTTTAGTTTTAATGAAGTTAACATATATCTTAAAGTTAATCTTACATCTTCTGTGTGCTTCTTGAATATCTTTTTGGTGGATATTGATCGGGAAGAACCAAGACACTGAAATATGTATAAGAATTTAGAAGTTGGTGCTTTGGTTTCTCGCATTCTACTGCTATAGTAAAGTAGCTAAGCGGGTTGTGATCCACAAGGAGGGATGCAATAGAAGTGTTTCGATATTGTTTAAGTTACAAAATCGATTAAAAGTTTCTCCTTTGTTTTGAAAAAGGAAAAGAAAGAATAACTAAGTTAGAGGAGGATTAGGAAGAGAAGAAGAAATAAGGAGGGAAATGTTTGTGTTTTTAGTTTTGAATAAAAATTAAAAGAGAAGAAATAACATGGCTAAAATCTATTAAGTGTTCTTACTAGTTTGCTCACCTATTGAAGCTTTGACTCACCTTGGATCTTTAGCAACCTATCGAGCTTAACTGGGACGCGATCACCGCAAGGCACATAAGATTATCCTCTCATTACAAACAACCTATATTATATCATCAAAAACATCAAAAGTAAGAATGAAATGATACAGAACTTATACGTTTAGAAATGAGATCCATCATCATAAGCCATCAGTGCCACTTGCAATGGCAAGGCCTATTCGATGCTATTAGATTCATATGGTTCGCAAAATAATCAAAGAGGAGAAAACTAGAAGGTTAAAAAGATTTAAGTCATGAATAAAAATAAAGAAAAGAATAACATAAAAACAAGCTTTGATTAAATTGAGAAACAATAAGAAAAAAGAACAAGCTTACATCAAGTGTCACTCTTGAAACCACTCTCTCTTTTTTTTACGAATCTCTTTCTAATCTTAGCTATGAAAAAATAGAAAATTACATTAAAAAAGAAAAAGAAAACAAAATTACACTAAGCTAAGAGTAGCATTCTAGCCTAAGCTCTCTGCTCGTCTGCTCTTTGCCTTTGGTGGAGTATTTATAGGAGGAGATGAAGTGGGAAAGTCATGAGGTAAGAGCAAAGACGCTGGCCCAACGGCCAGTGCCCGGCTGTCATCGTTGGTCGTTGGGCCAGATCCTTGCGTGCGTTGATCTCTTTCTTCTATTATCGCATGTTCTCTGATAATATTTTCTCTGTCTTTGGATTTGAGATTAACTTTGTTGATTTCTTAAGTTAAGAAAATAAATCCTCCAAAATCTGATTTAGTTGGAATAGATTTGAGATTATCCTCTCCTTCTCCATTAATCATCGCCTGCATACTATTAGACAATAAATAGGTTAAATAGCAGAGTTTTATTACAATTAAATATGCAGAATATGTGTACAATCACACCCCACACCTATCTTTTGCTCGTCCCCAAGCAAAACAAGAAAACTGATACTAAAAGTAAACCACTTTCGCAGGTCACGCGACTACACTGAGCAAGTGAAGCAATCTTTTAAACCTCCCAATTACTCATAAAGGATGAGTTATAGTCTCCTATGGGTCTTCAGCGAATTGCACAAACAAAATCTATAAAAAAAGAAAAGAAAAATAAAGTGTTAGTATTTTTGAAAAAACACATTTTGAAGGATAGAGAATTTTTTGAGGAATTCTTGCAAAAATAAAGTAATCTATAAGACACAGGATCACCAAATTATTCATTCCTCAACTTAATCTTTATGCAATAAGTTGTTATCAATCAAGATAAGGATTCAAACTGTGTTTCTCATTTAGTCTATTATTTTACCCAAAATCGTATGCACTTTTGTGACCGTGAATATATGACTCGTGATTCTTCAACTCCAACTCTTATGCGTAATTAATATGTTTATATTATCCCTTAGCTCTATTAGGATTTTAATTCACCCATGTAATGTGCCTTTAGCCGCTAACTCTCAAATCGGATGATCTTAGGGCACCAACCCTTGAACTTAAGGACTCAAGCAAATAAGGCCACCAGATTTAATTGGTGATCTTAACCACTTTTATGCTTGAATATATATATGCATTATGAGGTGCAAATATCCAGCTTAATCAGTGGATATAAATAATATATATTTTTTATATTTATATTTTTTTTTTAAATAATGCATAAGAATCTTTGTTTTGAATCCAAAGTGTGTACGTGTACGTGTAAAATGCATATTTCATCAAGATAAAAATCAAGAGCAAATTACTTTTCTAATTTCTTCCTAAACCTAAAAATCATACAAATAATCTTATTTCAACCAAATATTAAGAAATTCTAAATATGATTCCCCTATTCCTTAGGATTAACTTAATTCCTTACAAAATAGGTCAAAATATTGTTTTCCACTTCAAAAGGTTTTTAAAAGAAACGTTTATACAGACACACACATAAAAAAAACCTATATTAGTAGAACTCTCCCTCATACTTATCTCATGCATTATCCTTAATGTATGAATGAAATGCATATATGCATGAAAAAGAGAAAGGGAAGGAAAGATGTCACCTCAAGGTGGTGGTTCCGGTGGCAGTCGGATTAGTCCAAGAGCTGCTATCCAATCCAAAGAATGTGGAGTTCATAGGAACTCACCTTTGACCTCTAACCCATGAACATTGTTATAACACCCAAATTGAATAAGATTATGCAAGATCCTATCGTGAAAATCATCCCGGTTAATGATTAATCTTGAAAAATTATCTCGGAGTCATAATGTTCTGCATCTTGGTCCAACAAAGAAATGTAATTAGTTTAAAAGATTGATTTGGTCTCAAGAATGAAAGGTATAGGAACCAATACAGACTCAAGGAGTTGATTTAAATCAAGTCAAGATTCAAGAGTCGGGTTTGGTTCAAAATTTGGGTCCAAATGAAAGAATTGTTGTTCACATTCTGTTCCCATAAATGAAATGTGACTTTCCAAAATTAGTGCATTTTCAAGATTTATAGGTACGAGAATCCGTGTTGGCTGGGTATATGGTCCAAATCAGATAAGGATACATGAGTCAACATTGATTCAAAATTTGAAACTGAATTACAAAATTGAAAATCTAGTTCACATTCATGTCAAGTTCAATATCATTGAAGTAATAACTTGTCAATTTGTCAAAGGCTGGGTATTGGTCAAGTTCAAGATTGTGTGATAAAATTGAATCTTGATTTTTAAAACAACATGACTCTTGGGCCAGATCAATATGGTTAGAGATATCAGGATTGATCAAAGATTAATAAGAAAGTTTCTCATTCCTATAAGTGTTAACCAATTGAATTATTTGTGTTTCTAACCTATCGATAGACTGGGTAACAAAATTTTGGTCGAATCATGTCTTCCATACACTTTTAGTTAGTTTTTCTTGAAAACGTGAGTTTGAAAGTTGGTTTTGGAAATTCTTGTAAATTAAAAGTCCATAATGTTTTGAAATGTCGCTCAGTTTTATGCAAGGTTTCTATGCTCTTTTCTAACTTGAATTTATCTTCAATTGGTTGCTCTAGAAAAGGAGTATATGATGTAAAATTGGGAATGGATTGTGGATAAGGTGGTTGAAAATTTGGCTCAAGGTAGGTGTACTAACTCGACGAAGAGTGAAAATGATTTTGCCAATTCTGATTATAATTCTAGGGATGGGGATTATACTGAGTCAGATAAAACCAATATGATGTATTCGGTTGCTTAAAGTAAGTCAATGTTGGGTTGGTGATATCTGAGTCAAAGCAGGTTGGGGTGAAATATGGATTCATATTAGCATGAAAAAAATTAGGGTTATGATCCATTTCACATAAAATAACAAAAATAAATAAAAACAAACAAACAAACAAAAAGAAAGAGAAAATTAGGCCTATGTTAGGGTAGATCTTAGACCTAGACAACTCCTAATTGGTTGATTGTTCAAGAGAGGCATATTACAGTAAACTAACCACAGGATAATCGGCCAGGTACAGGCAAAACTCAGTCGGAGGTATTCGTGCAGAGCAACATATTTTAATTATGCCAAACCACTACTTTTCGGGATCTTGGCTCTTAATCTCCAATCTTAGACACCGATTTGACCCGTGTAAAACTCTACTTCCTCTCTAGGTCAATCCCCTATTAAGTCCAAGATGTCCCTAGGGCCAACGTCTACTCAATTTAAGGCTAGGATTGGGTTAGTGAGTGAGAAGATGATTTTTGGGCTAAGAAAGGGTAATGACTCTCCTACCTTATCTTTTTTGAATTTTCCATTAGATCATTTTCGTGCGATGTGTGTAAGCATATAGCAGGAAGTAACATTGAAGCATATATATCACTCAATAAATATATCTATCAATAAATTCTATACTAAATACAATGAAGACATACCTTGCTTTAGCACTCTTCAACAGCAATGAGAAGAAACGAATTAAGTGAATGCCTAGATGCAAGTCTAATCACCTTTTTGTAACATTAACCAATCGGTTATTGTTGAGTCAAAAACAGTGTGCAAAATAAGTCAAACAGAAAAACTAATAGTTGCAGAAGTTTGATTTTTGTAATTCAAGTGCCCTACAAGAAAGAAGTTTTAGTGGTTGATTACTCACGTGCATTGCATATTTCATGTAATATTTTCATATTTATTATGATTTAAATTTTCCTATTTAATCAGTTTAATGTCTAATGGTGTGCAAGTGTAAATAATGGAGAAAGAGAAGAAATTGTCCAATTTATCTAATTAAATCTGGAGTTTTAAAGATAGGATTTTCTAGCTCATGCAAATCAACAAAGATCTACTCAAATTTAAAGGTTGAGAAGAAATCCTATCTGAAGAAACAGAAGCAACAGAACAGGGAAATCCATGCCGCAAAAAATCAGGACCAACGACCAGATTATGGCCACGACAACGCGGTAACAGTCACATTTTCGCGGCCATAAAAGGTCATTGGGCTAGCGTCTGTGCTCCTATCTTCAAGCATGATTTATCCCTCCTTTTTCTCTTATAAATAAAGCACCATTCTGAGTAGAGGGATGTACAGAGGAGAATTAGGTTTTACTTTATTCTTAAGATAAGGATTCTTTGTTAGTTAGTACAATCAGTTGTAATTTTATATTTTTATTCTATTCTAGCTTAGACCAGAGAAGTGTTATCCACCAGTGAAGTGATAAGAAAAGGAGATTCATCTTGTTTTTCAACACATCTCGACCTATCTGGTATGTTAGTATTATTTATGCATTCTTTTATTTGCTTTACTTCTGCTATGAGTAACTAAACGATTTGATTCCGAGCTCACTAATATGCTCTTCTCTATCTTTTACTCTTAATCAATTTTTGCTTAAAACAACCCACTTGAATCATATGAATGCCTAAGTTAAGTCTTGTATTTGCGAGTGTTCTTGAAGGCATATGAGAATGGGTCTTAGAGTTTAACATTTGTTTCAAAAGTACAACTTTTTAAATTATTTTTGTTCCATACTTGCTAGTTTGCTTGATAGTTTAATATTCAATCTAAGAACTATTTTAAAACAAAATTAAATTTTCCAAACCGATCTCATTTGCATTACTTGGATGCTTTAGAACTTCAAGATTGAAATTTGGCCTATGATCATTTGAGGCAATTTACTTTCAAGAGAAGAGTATAAAGTTGAATATAAGATTAGTGAGTTCAGATCTTTTTCTTTATAAAAAAAAAAACTCAATTTTACTTCACTCAAGTTTTTTCTCGAATTCTTTTTTCCTCCAAAATCTCTTCTTATTTCAATTTTTCTTAAGTCAACTCCAAACCAACCATATTCTTATCTTTTTTGTTTCTTTTAAAAAAAATAGAATCTGAACTTGTTTTCTCAACAAAAATGCCAAGAAGTTTGCATCGCATTTCTCCTCGTGGGCACAATGCATTAGCCCTAGCCTACACGTTACTTTTAATCCGATCACCACGTGATTTTTCGCTTTCACTTCTTTACTTGAATTGGTGTTTTGAAATTGCTCGGTTTTATCCAAACAAATTTTTGGCGCTGTTGCCGGGGAGGGAAACGGTATTCTTTGTATTTTGATAAATTTTTTGTTTGTTTCAGGGTTTAGAAAATCATTTGGAGAAACTGAGCACTGCAAAAGAACATTTGACGTTCTGTGCCTCTGTTCAAGAAAGTAAAGAACAGAAGCCCACAAAAGTGCCATGTTTTCTCTGTTTTTTCCATAAAAACGTAGCTATCTCTTGGACTACTGACAACTTTCTTTTTGCAGATTATATTGCATTACAAGTTAAGCCTTCCAATTGTTAGTTTTACTATTTGATTGAATTTGAACACTGTTTTATTCCCAACAGTAACCGGTTGTTGAATTGCTTAAAAAAACATTTAGACTTGCATTCTAGGCATCTGTCTAATTACGTTTCATTTCAATTATTATTGAAGAGTACTGGAGAAATATATTTGCATAGCATATAACTTAGGAAACATTCTTGGGTGATCTTATTGCTTTCGAGAGTTATTTTTCACTATTTTCTTTCACACTTGCACTTAAACATCTTAAGAGCAAAACCCAAAACAAGATTAAGATGGGGGAGTCATTACCTTTCTTAGACCACAAACCATCTCCATCGCATTCACAACCTATGCCTAAGATAAAGTCTGAATAGACATGGCCCTAGGGACATCTCGGACTCACTAGAAAATTGATCTCGAGAGAAAATTGTTAGAGTCGGACTCTAGTCAAATCAGTATCAAAGGTTGGGGATTAAGAGGTTAGATCCTCGAAAATCAGTGGTGTGGCATAATTAGGCTTGTTGCTTTGTATGGATACCTTCCACTATATTTTGCCCCTACTGGACTAATTAACTTGTGGTCAGGCTGCTGCAATATACCATTCTTGGACAATCAACCAGTTAGAAGTCGTCTAGGTCTAAGTTTACTTTAGAATAGACTTGGTTGATTTTTCTTTTTCTTTTTTACTAATTGGTGAACATGTTTGTGGTATTAATTATACATGTCAGCTTGGTCGAGAAACCCAAATGCATCTATGCTAACCAAAAGCAGTTTAGTGTCAAAACCAGATCCGGTAATGGCTCAACATTTATCATTACAGGATAGGTTCTATCCTATTAGGACATCCTTTTCATCTTGCATTCGGCTTCATGAAATTGGTGGCAATAACTTTGAGCTCAAGCCTTAATACATCAACACTCTCCCTAAGTTTTATCGTTTAGAGTCCGAAAATACGAACTTCTTCATAAGAGAATTTGAGAAAGTATGCCTTATGATGAGAATATCCAAGATAGGAGATGATGATGTTAGGTTAAGTTTCATCCCTTTCTCCCTCAAGGACCTAACCAAGAAATGGCTATATAGCTTAGCAGTTGATTCTATTACGTTGTAGGATGGTTTCGTCTAAGCTTCTTGAAGAAATTCTACCCTATCCACAAAACTGCTCTCATTAGGAAGAATATAATGCAGTTCAAACAAGAGCCGAGTGAACCTTTTGGGAGGTACTTTTAACGTTTCAATGACCTCTTTGCCCAATGCCCTCATCATGGCATAGAGAAGTGACGGCAATACCAAATTCTCTATGATGGTGTAGACTACCAAACCAAAACTCTTTTAGAAATTATATGCCAAGGGAAATACTTGCAAAAGAATAAAAACCATGGGTGGGAATTATTTGAGGATCTAGCTGTCCAATGGTAACCTACTCCAAAAAAGTCTCAGAATACAAACTCTATCTCTTCAAAAGGAGGTCCCCATGTCATAGAATCATTCATAGCTGTCGAGACTAGAATGGCTAATATAATAAAAAGAATGGAAGCCCTAGAAGCCAAAGAGCTGGCTCCCGATAACCAGGTCAACCCAGCCAAATCCATAATCCGAGCTGTATCTACTGCCAAGCCATGAACCACGTGTTCGAAGAGTGTACTTTTTTATGCTCAACAAATGTTACCCAAACATATGAATGCGGCCTATTCAAGGTTCCACAACAATTCCTACTCTCAAACGTAGAATCCTGGCTGGAGAAATCACCCGAATTTCTCATGAAGACAAAACAACCATGATCATCCTAGGTCCAATTCTTCCAACAGTTATCAACCTTCCAATTATCAACAGAATTCCCCAATCAAGTTTCACCTCCTTCTTTCCAAAATCCTCAAATAGAGACAAGACTGACCAATTTGGAGGAAAGTGTGGAAATTTTTACCAAATCCTAAGCGTCATTCATACAAAACCAAGGACAACAGTTGAACAACCATACACAAGCTATAACTAGGTTAGATGCTCAGATAAGTCAACTAGCTAATTCACTAGTGAAAGGCCCAAGGGAACTTTGTCTAGTCAGCTGTTGACAAACCCTAGGTACTCTAGTCAAACTCATGTGGCTCGGGATTCTTAGATCAACTAGTATAATATTGTTCAAACCTTTACGTCAATGAAACAAGTTGATAACAAAGTGTCAATGCCATCCACTTCTATTCAGCACAACCCAACACAAGCTTTCACTTCTTCTAACTCTGATTCCCCAATTCTGACAAGTCTGAAAAAGACAAGTCAGTCGATCAGGTGCACAAGCCTATAGTTCCATTTCCAAATAGGCTCAAGAATAATAACAAACAAAATGCATAGATGGAGAAAGTAACTGAAATGTT
>JAVJIF010034684.1:0-106553 GCA_038442645.1 Agave tequilana
AAAATCAGCATATCATCTGCAAAATGCAAGTGAGATATCATTATACTATCATTTCTCCTCATAGGCTTGATGCTACCTGATGCAATATCCATTGTAATTAACCAATATTCCATAACCAGTACAAAAGATAAAGGAGATAAAGGATTCCTTGCCTAATCCCCTATTGCTTTCAAAGTTTCCAGTAGGAACACCGTTTAAAATAATGGAAAAAGATGCTGAAGCCAGACATTCTTTGATCATATATATATAAATATATGTATGTCATATACACACACACACACACACACACACATATATGTATGTATGTATGTATGTACAGATGTGTTGTACATGTGTGTGTGCGCGCGCTCTCATATATGTATGTGTGTGTGTGTACGTATATATATGTATATATATGTGTGTGTATATGTATATGTATACAAATATGTATATGTGTTTGTGTGTGGTGGTGTGTATATGTGTGTGTGTGTGTGTGTGTGTACATATATGTATGTGTATGTATGTACATATATGTGTGTGTGTGTGTACACACGTGTACACACACACATGTGTACACACACACACACGTATACATGTGTGTGTGTGCACATATGTGTGTGTGTATGTACACATATATGTATGTATGTATGTATATGTACACATATATGTATGTGTATGTATATGTGTGTGTGTACATGTATGTGTGTGTGTGCACACACACACAGATATGTGTATGTGTGTGTACACATTTACATATACATGTATACATATATGTATATGTATATGTATACACACAAACACACACACATATATACATGTATATGTATATATATATATACATGTATATGTATATATATATATACATGTATATCTACATATATATATACATGTATATGTATATATATATATATATATATATATATATTATATATATATATATATATATATATATATATATATATATATATATATATCTACATATATATATATATATATATATATATATATATATATCTACATATATATATATACATATATATATATATACACACACACATATATATATGTGTATATATATATGTATATATCTATATATAATATATATGTGTGTGCGTGTGCGTGTATTGTGATCAATGTCGACACAATAAGAGAGAAATACCAAGTTGAAGACTCAGCAATGGAAGCGTAGAAACGATCTACCACTAGCAAGTAATAAAGACTAATCATCACAAAACACAAGAACACTAGATTTATCGTGGTTCGACAAGAGTGCTTACGTCTACAGGGAGGAGGGGAGCAATTATATTGAAAAGAGAGAAGAAATAAAAAGAGTTACAAGCTCTCTCACAACTCTCAATGGTGAAAATATCTCTTAAACTTAACTTGCCTCCAAAGGCCACCCCCAGGGGTTTATATATGCTTATACGATGATCCTAATTCAATTCAAACTTCAACAATACAATCAACACTGTCTCAGAGAAAGAAGAAAACTCGAATCCAATTTGAACTGAAAACAGAACCAAAATAAACTGCCAGAACCGTCATAATCGACTATTCTCAAATTATAAGTCGACTTATAATGTGTATTAGTCGGTTATATCTAAATATCAGTCGACTAATCCAAGAGAATCTGAGAACCTTATTTTCTGTTTGCAAATATTAGTCAATTATACAGCAAAGTATAAGTCGACTGGTCCAAACATAAGTTGACTAGTTAGTTGATAAGTTGACTTATAGCATACACAAGTCTTGTGCATATCCATGTTTGATCTTTGAAATTTGTAACACCTCCATCTGAACTTGAATTTTTCTCCTATGAATACGAGATGATCAAAATACTGATAATCTCCATCTTGACTCATGTTCATTGAGTTCCTTCATAGAAGTTGACCTCCGCTTCATTCACTATGCTTTCTCTCCCCTTTTATGACTTCACGAGGCTCCTTCCCAAGAGCTCGTTCTCCATCTTACCTTTGGAGAATCTTGGTGAAGTTCAGAGATGCTCTAAACTTCTCCACCGGGATGGTCTTTGTCATCATGTCTGCTAGATTCTTCTTTGTACTGATCTTCACCAAGTCGATCACCTTATCATCTATGACCCACTGGCATATCTTATGATACCTCACATCAATATGCTTCTTTCGCTTGTGATACTTTGATCTTTTGCAAGATGAATTGCACTCTGATTGTCACAATAAACTCTCGAACATAATCCTGTATTATACCGAGAGTCTCAACCAATCATCTTAATCAGAAACTTCTTTTGATACTCAACTACAGCAATGTACTCTGTCTCTGTCATTTAAATGCAACAATATCTTGTAATTCTACCTTTCAACTAATAACTGATTAGTCGCTAAATTTGCATATTTCATACCACATCTTCATATTTATTTAATATTAAGTTCTGCTAATAATACCTCTCTGGTATGTTTTTAGGTGCATGACATGAAATGAAGAAGAAGCCCAAAAATCCCATTTAATTGGTGGTTAAAAGCATACATGAATAGCCTTTGACTTTCGCGGGCTGTTTTATCAAAACCAGGTGCCCAAATTCAGATTCCAAGAGGTATACCCAACAGGGGGACAAGAGGGGAGCGTACAGCAGGCGGTGCCACGCACACGGCTCTAGAAGAGTCGCAGAACGTTGGAAAATCCACGTTTTCTCGGTTCTTGTGTAGAGTCGCGCACTAAAATTTGACGCGTGGCTCCGTTCCTGTACCCCGGTGCCCCTTTTCGCCTATAAAAGCCGGGATTTTCAGAACTCAGAGAGAAGAAGTTTTGAGGAGTTTTCTTTAGTTTTAGTGTAGTTTTAGAGTAGTATCTTCTTCTTAGGGTAGTTTAGGTTAGTTGTTCTTCTTCTTCCTCTTTGTATCTTTCATTTCTTGCAGATCTTGTAATAGGAAAGGGAGTGGTACATGAGAGGAAAGCAAGAGTGCTTGTAATGGAAGGTGATAATTTATGAAAGATTCTCTCTTTATCTCTATTTGTTTTCTTCTCTCTAATTCTTTTTACATGTTTAGGTAATTTTCTCTCATGGCAACTAACTACTAACTACTAACTTGCTAACTTCTTACTTGATAATCCACATGAATCTAATAGCCTCTACTTGACATTGCTCTTGCAAGAGCCATTGATGGCTCATGATGATGGATTCTAATACTCTAACATCCTAACTCTCTAACAAGCAAACAATACTTTACACCATGCTTACTCTTGTTTAGTTTGATGGTTTAAGTGTATCTTGCACTTGTTTGTTGAGTTTGTATATGATGAGTTATCTTATGGGTCATGCTTTGAAATGCTCTTGAACCAAGGACTAGTGATAACCAAGGATACATGTGAGGCAACTATCACTAAGAGGTTAGCATATTAGTGAAGCCATTAGTAGTTAGTAGCCATGAGTTTTCTTTTCTTTTTACTTTATTTTTGAAATATATCTCAAAAATCACAGATACCTTATCTTCTATGTTCCCACTTCTTCGTGTTTCACCGTACTCTTTTCACCTTTTGTTTTGTTTTCTTTTCATTCTTTAAAACATTGAAGAAACTTTAACACATACATAAACGTTTCGGTAAAGCTTCTATTGCTTCCCGTCTCTGTGGATTTGACCCGTTTAGCCTCTATGCTATAACGGAAGTATCGAGGAAGCCAAAACACACACTTTTAACTATTGATTTCAAAACATACACTTTTCGTGCACGATTTTTCCCCGATCAAATTTTGGTGCCATTACCGAGGACGGGAACGGTTTGATTTTATATTTTTATTAACTTTTCTTCTTTGTTTTTAGTGTGCCGGACAAATTTTTAGCATTGCAGAAGCTACACTTGCTTTTGTGAGGTTGGGTAAATTCTTATATATTGTTATATTCTGCTGCTACTTATTGTTTATATTACCTGTGCACTGTAATAATTTTAAAAACTAAAATATGAAAATTGGATGCTTTAAAATGGTTTAGACATTTGCATCTAGGCACGTGTCAATTTTCATTCCAATATATTGTATTTTATTTTTCTATTGTTGTGATCTTTACGAAGGTGTACATATTGAATAGCATATAGTTAGGACAAACAGGTGGGGGATTTACTCTCTTTATATGTTCATTCTTACCTATATTGCACACTTGCATGAATTGAACTTAAGGACAAAACCTAATACAACATAAGGTGGGGAGTCATTATCCTCCCCTAACCCAAAAATCACCTACCCACTCACACAACCCAAGCCTTAAAAAAAATTTCTAGACGTTGGCCCCTACGGACATCTGGACTCATTTAGAAGATTAACCTTAGGGGAAAGTTGTTAGAGTTTGACTATTGTCAAATCGGTGTCTAAGGTTGGGGATTGAGAGGCGAAACCTTGAAGAACAGTGGTTTGGCATAATTAGGCCCGTTGCTCCTACACAGATACCTCCCACTGATCTTGCCCCTGTTGGAACTTGTTTTGATGAAGACTTATGTGACGCATGTCATTTGGAGCTCTAACACATGACGAATCTAGAGTTCTACCTGATCAAGATGTCCAAAGGAGAGTTGATATGATGTATTTTGTAAAGATGAAATAGCATGTAAAAAGCCTTGACACACACACATATCATAGTCCTGTTAGTCGACTTACAGTCCCTTATAGTCGACTAATAACATGTGTAGTCGACTAGACCTAAACCCTAGTCGACTAAGTTTGTCCAAAATAGACCCAACTCTCTGTTTGTGCATTAATCGACTTAACAGTAAAATGTAGTCGACTAATAGCATTTGTAGTCGACTAATCCCTTGCCCCTAGTCGACTAATATCTGGTCCAGTCGACTTATAAGTAGTTGCAGTCGACTTGATTCAGTTATCCAGAAACCTGTCACTTGAGCTTATCTTGACCTAGTCGACTTATACTCAAACCTAGTCGACTAATAGTAGGAAAATTGCCTAGTCTAGTCGACTAACTCTATAGGCAAGTCGACTATAGGCAGTTTCTGACTGTTGGACAGTTTCTGTTATCTGGTCTTTTGTGCAACGAATTCCAACGTTCCAATTGTTTGAATTGCTCCTATAACTACCCTAACTAACCCTAGTCTTCAGCTATATAAAGGGTGGTTAGTCCAAAGGCCAAATACTAAGAAAAATCTTCAGTTTTCCCAAGCCAAAATTCTGTCAAAATCTGAAAACTGATTCCAACTTCTGTTCTTCACCAAAAGTCATTTCCATTGTGAAGTTCTCTGAAGTTTCTCCTATACTAGACCTTGTCCAGGTTCATACACATTACCAAGGCTTATAGGAAAGTTGTAATACTCAAAGCAAGCATTGTACACGGGTGGCTTCTTGGTGTAGAGGCAGTTGTACAAGGTGAAGGTGTTCTCTTGGTGTAAAGAGAAGGTGTACACATTTGGCAAAGGGGATTTGTCAAGTGGTGTGCATATTTGTGATTTTGGGTGTACAAAATCAAGGATAAAGAAAAATCTCAGCGGGTGGCTTGGGGACTGGATGTAGGTCACAAGGACCGAACCAGAATAAATCTCTCTTGTTTGCGTTTGTCTATTCTCTGAGATTTATTTTCCTTTTTGCAAGTTTATTTATTTGCTTAACGTTAATCCTTCTTGTTTTAGTTTTGTGTTGACTTGGGTATTTTTAGATCTATAATTGCCAACAGAGATAGTTTCGCATTTGACATTATCTCGGGACCAACAATTGGTATCAGAGCAGGTTCAAGGCAACAACCATACGAGGATGGCAACAGAGTTCCTTCGTCACAATTCAAAGAAGGACATTCTACACAACGTCCACCGCTATTTGACGGATCCAACTACAACTATTGAAAGTGTAGAATGAAGATCTACTTGCAATCGCTCAACTACGACCTTTGGAACATCGTAGAAGCATCGTACACCAAGCCAACAACCAACTATAACGCTTGGAGTGAAGATCAAAAGAAGAACGCGAACCTTGACACCAAAACGATGAATGCCTTGTTCTGTGCCTTAACCAAAGAAGAGTTCAACCGTGTGTCAACAGCCACTTCTGCACATCAAATATGGCATACTCTTCAGGTAACACACGAAGGCACAAATAAAGTTAAGGAATCTAAAATATCTGTTCTTGTCCACAGGTTTGAATTATTCAAAATGGAGGAGAATGAAACCATATCTGAAATGGTTACAAGATTCACCGACATTACCAATTCATTAGCATCTCTTGAAAAGGATTACACCCAAGTTGAAAGAGTTCGTAAGATCCTTCGTGTACTCACACCAGAATGGGAGAAGAAGACAACCGCCATTGAAGAGGCGAATGATCTCTCAACTATGACATTAGAAAACCTAATCGGTAATCTAATGGCATATGAAGTGCAGTTAGAAGAAAGGAAGAAGGATGAACGACAACACCACTCAAAGAAGAAAGAACTTGCCTTCTATGCATCCTCCGACACGGACGATTCAAATGACGATGAAGAGGAGATGGCAATGCTTTCAAAGAAATTCAGGAGATTTCTAAAGCAAATTAAATTCAAATGCTTTAATTGCAATAAACCAGGTCATATGAAGATGGATTGCCCATTGCTCAAGAATAAAGGTAAACACATGAGCAAAAGGTTCAGAAAGAAGAAAAACTATGAAGCCTCATGGGAGAACAGTGATTCCTCATCTTCTGACGAAGAAGAATCCACTGAACGTGTCAACCTATGTTACATGGCCATAGAAGATGATGAGGTATCATTTACTGAACTTTCTGATACATTTCATGAATTGTTTATTGATCTGAAAAATGAAAATTGAAAATAAAGTTTTATCAAAAGAAAATGAAAAACTTTTAAAGGAAAATTCATGTTATGCTTTACAATATTCTTTTATAAATTCTCAACAAGATGAGTTTGGAAAAGTCATATCATCTTTGAAAAATGAAAATGAGAAGTTTATAAAAGACAACATTTTCCTGAAAAAGGAAACTGAATCTTTGAATAAAAGGATTTCTATTTTAGATAAAGATATTTCAGTTTTCAAAAAGAAATATGAAGATCTTTTGCAAAATGTGACTAAGTTCAATAAAGGAAAAGAAAAATTGAATGATTTATTATCTTTTCAGAAGTTGTCACATGATAATCATTATGGTATTGGATATAATGAAAAGTCTTCATATGTTAGTAATCCATATGTGAAAAGAAAGTCTAATCATGTTTCAAAAAGAATTAAGACAAAGTTTATATGGATTTCTAAGAATTTAAGTTTTCATGATAAAAATACATATATTGCTTCATACATTCATGATATATGTGATTCTTGCAACTATGTGTATACTAACAGGTGGAAACCAATTCGAAATGGATTTGGACTCCTAAAGGTTAATATGTTCTTTTATGTTTGGTACCATCTAACGTGTATCTTGCAGGTACCATATAAAAGTTAATAAGAACATATATATATATATAATATATATATATATATATATATATATATATATATATATATATATATATATATATATACTAATATATTTGTTGCAGGGGGAGAACAAAGTTTTTTCATATTTGTTATAACCCAATTTCTGCAGGGGGAGGAAAATATAACATATTTTCTGCAGGGGGAGCACTTATGCACATAAAGCGTCATCATCAAAAAGGGGGAGAATGTTGGAACTTGTTTTGATGAAGACTTATGTGACGCATGTCATTTGGAGCTCTAACACATGACGAATCAAGAGTTCTACATGATCAAGATGTCCCAGGAGAGTTGATATGATGTATTTTGTAAAGATGAAATAGCATGTAAAAAGCCTTGACACACACACACACACATATCATAGTCCTGTTAGTCGACTTACAGTCCCTTATAGTCGACTAATAACATGTGTAATCGACTTGACCCAAACCCTAGTCGACTAAGTCTTGTGTCCAAAACAGACCCAACTCTCTGTTTGTGCATTAGTCAACTTAACAGTAAAATGTAGTCGACTAATAGCATTTGTAGTCGACTAATCCCTTGCCCCTAGTCGACTAATATCTGGTCCAGTCGACTTATAAGTAGTTGCAGTCGATTTGATTCAGTTATCCAGAAATCTGTCACTTGAGCTTATCTTGACCTAGTCGACTTATACTCAAGCCTAGTCGACTAATAGTAGGAAAATTGACTAGTCTAGTCGACTAACTCTATAGGCAAGTCGACTATAGGCAGTTTCTGACTGTTGGACAGTTTCTGTTATCTTGTCTTTTGTGCAATGAATTCCAACGTTCCAATTATTTGAATTGCTCCTATAACTATCCTAACTAACCCTAGTCTTCAGCTATATAAAGGGTGGTTAGTCCAAAGGCCAAATACTAAGAAAAATCTTCAGTTTTCCAAAGCCAAAATTCTGTCAAAATCTGAAAACTGATTCCAACTTCTGTTCTTCACCAAAAGTCATTTCCATTGTGAAGTTCTCTGAAGTTTCTCCTATACTAGACCTTGTCCAGGTTCATGCACATTACCAAGGCTTATAGGAAGTTGTAATACTCAAAGCAAGCATTGTACACGGGTGGCTTCTTGGTGTAGAGGCAGTTGTACAAGGTGAAGGTGTTCTCTTGGTGTAGAGAGAAGGTGTACACATTTGGTAAAGGGGATTTGTCAAGTGGTGTGCATGTTTGTGATTTTGGGTGTACAAAATCAAGGATAAAGAAAAATCTCAAGCGGGTGGCTTGGGGACTGGATATAGGTCACAAGGACCAAACCAGGATAAATCTCTCTTGTTTGCGTTTGTCTATTCTCTGAGATTTATTTTCCTTTTTGCAAGTTTATTTATTTGCTTAACGTTAATCCTTCTTGTTTTAGTTTTGTGTTGACTTGGGTATTTTTAGATCTATAATTGCCAACAGAGATAGTTCCGCATTTGACATTATCTCGGGACCAACAGCCCCTACCTGACAGATTAACTTGTGGTCAGATTCTGACAATGTACCCCCAGTGGACAGTCTAACCAGTTAGGAGTCGTCTAGGTCTAAGTCAACCCTAGCATAGGCTTGTTTTATTTTTCTTTTTCTTTATTTGTTTGTTTATTTGTTTGTTTTTCTCTTTTGTAAATTGTGAAATGGATTTTAACAATAACAATTTTTCCAATCCTAATATGAATTCATATTTCACCCCGACCTCAATTGACTCGGATAACGACCCGGCTATATACAACATGAACCAACCTTATATGCCGAATTGGTATTATCCGACTCAATATGTGCCCCAGTCCTAATACTAAGAACAAGACTAGAATAATCATCACCACTCTTCACCGAGTCAGTGGGGATAAACTCCTCTGTGTATTATGGTCAACCACCTTCCCAACATCCAGCTTCATATACTCCTTCTCCCGAACAACTATTAGAAGAACCAATTGACTGAGAAAAGAGGATGGAAGCCTTAGAGGAACTCGAGCGATGAATTCAAAATCTAGAGGACTCGAAATCCCATCAAAGTTTTCAAATCCAAGATCCTTACTCTATTTCCATGTCCTACAGTCAGAAGAACATACGATTTAGAAAAGAGTACAGAATCCATGATTCAATTCCAAAATGATCCTTTCAGTATGATAGAAGCAAAACTTAGTTGATTGGAAAATATGTGTAGGAGTAAGGAAACTCTTTTGACCCAATCTTTGACTATTCCTAACGCTTCTAATCATATTGATGAAAATAAAAATCAGGTGACGACTTGACCAAGATTCAATTTCATCATAAAACCTTGAACTTGACCAATTCTAATCCATTGACGAATTGGTAAGTTTCCATTTTAATGAAATTGAAGTTGAATATGAATGTGAGCCCGACCTACAACTTTGTGATTCAATCAAATCTTTGAATCTATGTTGACGCCGGCATCCTTACCTAAGTTGGACCCATTACCCGAGCCAACATTGATTCATGTACTATGGATGTAGAAACTGAACCACTTCTTTTGGATAGTCACATTTCATTGATAGGAATAGAATGTGAAATTAAATTCTTTGATTTAGACTCAACTCTCGAACCTAAACTGACTCTCGAACCCAAAGTTGATTTTCCTGAGTTAGTATTGGTTCCCGAACTTTTCATTTCAAAGACCAAATCATCCATTCTACAAAATCACATTCTATTGTTGGACCAAGGTGTTGACCAGAATGACTCAGTAATGATCTTCCAAGATTGGTCATATAAAGGGAATAATTTTCATGATAGGATCTTGCATGATCCTATTAAAATTGGGGATTGTAAATATGTAGATAAAAAAGAGGTCAATAAAGGTGGATTCTATGAGCCACCACATTATCTTGATTGGGTAGCAACGCTTAGCCCAATCAGACCACCACCGGAGCGACCACCATGAGGTAATTTTCCTTCCCTTCCCATTTGTTTCATGTATATACACATTCACGATGCATTGAGAACACTGCATGAGATAAGTGTGGGGGAGAATTTACTAACACAGTTAGTTTTAATTTTTCTTTCTTTTACACTTCTTTTTAGGAAATTTTTAAAATTTTCTTTTGTATAGAAACTTTTTTCTTTTTACAAATTTTTTAAAATAAGAGAAATAATTTTGATTTATTTTTAAGAAAATTAAAATTATCTTAGGAATCAGGAAGACCTAAAATTATGAATTTTTAAACTAAGTCAAAATAATAGATCTTGTTTAAATTTTAGGATAAGGAAGTAAGATTGGAAAGATAATTTGATCTTGAACTTTTTGCCTTGGATTTATATACTTCACACTTACACAATTTTTGGGATTGAAACAAGGACTGAAAATGCCATAAAAAATATATATAAAAAATGATGACAAAATCACTTATTGAAGTCAGGTTGTTATGCCTCAGGAAGCATGATTATTCTCGCCTAAAATAGTGGACAGAAACAAAATATTCTTCTTTACTTTTGTGGCCTTATTTACTCGAGTCCTTAAGTCCGAGGAATGTTTTCTCATCTGGTGCCCTAAAACTATCTGGCTTGGGAGTCACCGGCTAAAGGCTCACTATCCAGGTAAATAAGAAAGCCAAAGAAAACTAAGGAAAGAAAAAAAGAGAGAGAAAAAATAAATATACACAAATAAATGACATAAAAGTTTGAGTCAATATCCTAAAAATCTTTACAGTTCACAAAGTGCATATTCTTCTAAGAGTTTTATGAAAGATTAAAGAATCAATTCAATTTTAAATTCTTACATTTAATTTATAGCAAGATTTTGCATTTCGACATAGTTTAAAGAAGAATAATTTCTAGTTAACCTATGACCTAGGATCACTTATATTTACGAAAAAGACTTCAAAATTTTCTCTATTTCAAAATGCGTTAATACTGACATTTGATTTCTTTTGTTATGGATTTTGTGGGTGTAATCTGCTGAAAACCCTCAGGAGATAAAACTTCTTCTCTAGGAGAAACCTAGAGGTTTAACAACTTGTTGCACACGCTCAGTGCAATCGCGTCACCTGCGAAAGTGGAGTAATAATCTTCTTTGTTAGTTTTTCTATTTTGCTCGGGACGAGTAAAAGATAAGTGTGGGGGTGTGATTAGTCTCTAAAATTGCATATTTCATACCACATCTTCACATTTATTTAATATTAAATTTGCTAATAATACCTCTCTTGTATGTTTCTAAGTCCATGACATGAAATGAAGAAGAAGCCTAAAAATCTCATTTAAATGGTGATTAAAAGCCTACATGAATAGCCATTGATTTTGGAGGGCTGTTTCATCAAAATCAGGTGCCCAAATTCGAATTCCAGGAGGTACACCCGATAGGGGGGCAAGAGGGGAGCGTGCAGCAGGTTGGACCGCGCACGCGACTCTTGTGTGGAGCCGCGCGCCAAGATTTGACGCGCGGCTCCGTACCTGTACCGTGGTGCCCCCTTTCGCCTATAAAAGCCCTGGGATTTTCAGAACTCAGGGAGGAGAAGTTTTGAGAAGTTTTCCTTTAGTTTTAGTGTAGTTTTAGAGTAGTTTCTTCTTCTTAGGGTAGTTTAGATTAGTTGTACTTCTTCCTCCTCTTTGTATCTTTCATTTCCTATAGATCTTGTAATAAGAAAGCGAGTGCTACATGAGAGGAAAGCAAGAATACTTGTAATAGAAGGTGATAATCTATAAAAGGTTCTCTCTTTATCTCTCTTTATTTTCTTCTCTCTAATTCCTTTTACATGTTTAGCTAATTTTCTCTCATGACAATTAATCACTAACCACTAATTTGCTAACTTCTTACTTGATAATCCACATGAATCTAATAGCCACTACTTGGCCTTGCTTCTGCAAGAGCCATTGATGACTCATGATGATGGATTCTAACACTCTAACATCCTAACTACCTAACAAGCTAACAATACTTTACTCCATGCTTACTCTTGCTTAGTTTTGATAGTTTAAGTGTAGCTTGCACTTGTTTGTTGAGTTTGGATGTGATGAGTTATCTTATGGGTCATACTTTGAAACGCTCTTGAACCAAGGACTAGTGATGGTCAAGGATACATGTGAGGCAACTATCACTAAGAGGTTAATATAATAATGAAGCCATTAATAGTTAGTAGTCAGGAGTTTTATTCTCTTTTTACTTTGTTTTAGAAATATATCTCAAAAATCACAAATACCTTATCTTCTATGTTCCCACTTCTTCTGTTTCACCGTACTCTTCTCTTTTCACCTTTTGTTTTGTTTTATTTTCATTCTTTAAAATATTGAAGAAACTTTAATACATACGTGAACATTCTGGTAAAACTTCTATCGCTTCCCATCCCTGTGAATTCGACCCGTTTAGCCTCTATGCTATAACGGAAGTATCAAGGAAGCCAAAGCACGCAATTTTAACTATTGATTTTAAAACATACACTTTTCGTGTACGGTTTTCCCCCGATCAATAACGCATTCAGCTATCGTGAACACGTAGCCCGTTGTTGATCTTCGCTGATCAAGATCTCCTGCATAATTGACATTAACATAGCCTTATAATACCCTAGAATTTCCCATTTTCAATCTCTGAAACACTAAGCCTAGTCTCCCAATCTCTCGTAGATCATAGCACCCACTTCACTTCTTTCTAATATTGCTTTCCTAGATTTGACATGAACTGACTTACAGTAGTAACTGTATATGCTAAGTCAGGCCTAGTGCAGACCATAACATACATGAGTGATCTCACCGCACTAGCATATGGTACTCGCTCCTCCTCCTCCAGTGATTGTGGACATTGCTTGGAGGAGAATTTGAAGTAACATGCCAAAAGAGTGGTGACTGGTCTTACTTCAGCCATGTTAAATTTTTTCAACACATTGAGAACATAGTTCTCTTAGGATAGTCAAAGTCCGCCTGAGCCTTTATCTTGAGTGATCTCCATAACTAAGATCCTCTTGCCTTCTCCTAAATTTTAATGTTGAATTCCTTTTTTAAATGAGCTTTAAGCTTTTGAATACGTGGCTTGTTTCTTGTAGCAATCAGCATATCATCCATATATAACAGCAAATATGTCGGATCATCATTCTGCTTGAAATAAAGATAATGTCATACTCATATAGGTTATATCTGGCCTTGATTATGAAAGAGTCAAACTGTTTGTACCACTATTTGGAAGACTGCTTAAGTCCATAGAAGGACTTATTTAGAAGACATACCTTGGTTTTTTGTCCTTCTTGAATATAACTTTTAGGTTGCTTCATCTATATCCTTTCCTTCAACTCACCATGCAGAAATATTATTTTGACATCCATCTGCTCCAACTCTATATCCAACTGGGTTACCATCACTAATAACATCCAAATAGACGTAAGTTTGATTACATGAGAAAAGATTTTATTGTAGTCAATGCCCTCTTTCTGAGCATATGCCTTGGAAACTAACCTTACCCTGTACTGCTCACTGTCTTTCTTGTGAAAGACCCATCTGTAACCTATTGCCTTGGAGTCTTTTGGAAAATCGATTAATTTTTATATTTGATTTCTATCCAAAAACTCCATCTCCTAATTCATGGTTGTTATCCACTTGTTGTGGTCATCAGCCTTGATCACCTCCATGTAACTACTAGAGTCGCTTGTTTTTATTACTAATGTGAATGAACCGTGATCATCTTCTCAGCCATACCTTGTTGGTGGCACTGTAATTCTAACTGACTACCTCAACGGTCTTAGTTGCTTTTGAGTAGCATCATTTTCATCTCTACCTGAATCTGAGGAATCCTCATCTGACCTGTCAGACTTTTTAGGGCTTTCTAGAACTCAACTCTCTTTTTCTGAGTGTCTGCTGAACTGTCTAGAGCTCCACCTTATGCTTTATCCCCATCTCTGACTTTTCTTACAACATTGATTCTTTGTCAAAGACCACATCTCTGTTAGTAAAAATGCTCCTTGTCTTGAGATCTAGTCTAAAACTCTTAACTCCTTTGATGAACCCGATGAAGATACACTTCTTAGACTTGGACTTCAGTTTGTTCTTTTTTTGACTATCAACCAAACATATACTAGGCAACCAAAAATTTGTAAGGTTGAATAATTCAGGTGGACTCTCCTTGGCATATCTCCTCTGGGATCTGAAAATCAACAGCTATTGATGGTGATCTATTTATCAGATAGCTTACATGACTCACTGCTTCTGCGCAAAATCCTTCTGACATGTCAGCATGTAGTCTGATGCTGCGGGAATGCTTTATAAGTATTCGATTCATGCGGTCTGCTACTCCATTCTATTCTTATCACTCTGGAATACTTAGCTAGTGTTAAATGCCTTTACTTGCCAAGTAAGCTTTGAATTCTATGGAGGTGCATCGCCTCCATTATCGGACTTTAACACTTTCACTTTTTGCCCTTTCTGATTCTCCGTCATAGTTTTTCACTCCTTGAACTTCTGAAATACTTATAATTTCTGCTTCAAGAAGTATACCCAAACTCTCCTGAAGAAGTCATCTATGAACGTGACATAGTACTTTGCACCCCGGATAGATGCTACTAGTGAAGGTCCCCACACATTCGTGTGTATGGGATCTAGGAAGTCCTTTGTCTTATGCTGTGATGTAGAGAAAGCTACTCTACGTTGTCTACCCATGATGCAAAATTTACAAAGATAGAGTTTGCAATATTTAATACCTGGTAGAGCACATTTGTTATGTAGGACTTGAAGACCTAACTCGCTCATGTGTCTAAGACACACGTGCCAAATTTATATCTTCTATGTGCTTCTTAAATATCTTTTTGGTAGACAGGTTTTGATAATATGAGTTTATTGCCTCTACTAATCTTTATATCATGTTTATAAAAAGAATTTTCTTGATTTATATTTTCATGTTTTCATGTTTTTACAAATCTAGTTTAAATATGTCAAAGTTCTAAAATGTATGTCATTTTGAGTTTTGATTAGTTATTTAGAGCATTATTGTTTTCATGAATGTGTTATTTATATGATTGGTGTACACTCTATATTTTGTTTACTTATAATTTTATATTCATGAGCATATATATGCTATATAGATTTTGAGTGACAAGTTTTATGTAATAAGCATGTTTTATGAGTTGTATATGAGTTGTTTCATATTTGAAGTATTTTGAACTAGTTTTTAAAACTTCTTTTAAGTTAGTTCTTTTATTTTTCACATGGTAGAGTTTTTAGTTTATACTCAACTATTTTCAAATTATTATTTTTAAAAATATCTATCCTTGATAGGAGGATGGTTGGATGATCATGCCTTGTATATGCTTAAATGACTATTTCTTTGACATGTGCTATAGCTTGGTGATTTTAATGAGTTATATAAATAATTCACATGATGTTTGATTTTTGTATACTCATTTTACACACATACACACACCCCCCCTCATATTTTAATTAGTATCATGCATATATATATATGATTGATTGTGCATGTTTAACAATATCAATACATATTTTTATAGCACAATTATTTTCTTACAAAGCTTATATCATTTCAATGGGTATCGTGAATTGGTATCATTATTTCTAAAGCTTATGCATCAGTTTTGGGTTGTTTCAAAAAGGAAGAGAAATCCTTTGATTTAAATTTGTATTTTAATTTTTCTACTTTTAAGAAAAATGACAAAAGGTTCATATTTTTAATTGGTATCAATTGTTACAATTGGTATCTACTTTTCAAAATTGGTTAGAATTTCAAAATTGGTATTTTGGGCTTTCCCTTTCTACTCTATTGATATCATGTTTAAACCTTCAATTGGTATCAATTTTTTTTAAATTGGTATCTATGTTGGTTTCAAAATTGTTTTCAACTTTTTCAATTGAAATTTCAATTGTTTTCAAAATCTATTTTTGATATAAATTGCCTATATGCAAGGAGAGTTAATTTAACGTCTTCTCTATATGTAAATTTATGATGAGTGTATTATATAAAGAAGAGATTGGTCTCTCTTTTCTATATCATACATATGTGTAAGGGAAACTTAATATCTCCATTTATACATTGTTTATTATTATTATGTGGGTTAGGTTTAGTCATCCATTCTCCATATGGTACATGTATGCAAGGAAAGTTAACTTAACTTCTTTCCTCTTCATATATTTATATCACATATACATTTATCATGTTTTCTTTACCCTTTTGTTGATGAATTAAGAAAAAGGGAGAGAGAAATTTAGAGTTTATATATGCATATGATTATATATTTTTGCATATATGTGTTATATATATATATATATATATATATATATATATATATATATATATATATATATATATATATATATATATATATAATTTGTTTGGTATCTATTTGCTTTCATTGAGTATCTATATGTTTTCTGCTATGCATGAATTAAGGGAGAGCATTTATAAAGCTTATCTTTAATCCATGCATATATAACTCCATGAGTTTTGTCATCATAAAAAAGAGGGAGATTGTTGGCCCAAAGGGTTATCACTCTAGCTTTGATAATGTTTAACTCATGTAGTTATAGTAATAATCTTGTTTTTATTAATTTTTAGATATTCAATCAAGATCTTAGGTGGTATTTAACTTCAACAAAAGATTCAAAGTCAAGTTTTAAAGGTAATACGTGTTAATTCAAGTGCTTAAGCATTAAGATCATATCTAGTACTCAAGAAGAGTCTAGCTTGAAAGAATCAAGTTTGAATCAAGTCTACATGGAGAAAAAGATCTTCAAGAAGACTTGAGTTTAGAATTTGTGAGTTTAGATCTTTGTATAGTATATATTAGTTTTAATTACTCAAGCCTACACACACAAAGGTTTTCGTGTTTCGGTTTAAACGGGTTAAATCAAATGAGTTTTTCATTTTAAATTTAACTAAAATATGTTTTTGGTTTCATGAATAGCATCAAAAACAAGTTTACATTAGTTTATATATGTATTGAATTTCATCCATATACGGTGATGCTTCAAATGTGTTTAATAAACTTATTTTGATGAGTTAAATTCATGAGTTTAAGTTTTGTATTTATCAGAACTTATGTTTATACTGATATATATATATATATATATATATATATATATATATATATATATATATATATATATATATATTGTCAAAAACAAGTCTATATGATTTTAAGGTGGATTAGATTCTATCATTTTGTTTGAGTCTATCTCTCAACTCAACTCTACTCTTATTTATATCTTACATTGTTATTATTGCTCATCTATATACAAGCTTGATATTGTGCTCACACTTGTATTGATCCAAGAAAGCTATTAAAGCATATCAACTCTTATAAAAGGGAATCTTGAGAAGTTTTAGAGCCCTTCACTGGGATTTCGGCTTCACTGTTTGGAATTCTTTATGTTATATAAAAGTTCTAAATTCTGCATTTGATTAGCACTTCACCTATTTACCCTCCTATAAGTGAACTTTCAATTGGTATCTGAATTAATACTCCTGATATTCGGTCTAACCACCGAGAAGTTGTCCTTGATTTGCTAATCTCTACATTTAATTTATATATTCATACTTGTTTTGCACACTCATGGATTTTCTTTCTCCAGCTATATTTGATGTTTCTAACATCGATATGTGAAAAATCAAAATGAGTTATTTTATTAAAGCGATTGGATTACATGTTTATCTTGCTACAACTAAAAAATCATATATTAAAAATTGTAAATATTTTGAGGCTAATGCAGAAGCCATGGTTGCACTTAAGAAAACTCTAGACAATGATTATCTTTTTAGGGTTGTTAATTGTAATTCTGCCTTTACAGTGTGAAACATGTTGATCTCTCTCGACTAACAAGGTCCAAAAGATTTGGAGAGAGAATCAAGTGAAAACGATTCCGACCAAGCATGCTATATAGTCTAAGGAAATGACTCTCTTGAGGTAAATTTAAAATTCGATCTTGATGATAGTGCAAGTGTGTCTAATGGTAATGCTAATGTGTTTACTGAGGATGCACACATATTGAATGATGAGCTTGCTATGTTTTGTGATGATTTACTTGCAAAATATGAAGTGTTGAGAAAAAAGAGTTTAAAATTGAAAAAAATGATTTTTGTCTTCAAGACTAGATTTTATTTTAGAAGGAAAAAAATGTGATTTTAAACGAAAAAGATTCTTTGTAAAGTCAACTTATTTTGCTTTAAATAAAAATAATTTATTGAAAAAAGTTGATTTGGTTTCAAAAGAGAAGGATATTACTTCAAAAGAAAATGATGTTTTATCTTCAAAGCTTGATTTTATTTAGCAAGAAAATATTTCTTTGAAAAACAAAATTGCATTGATTTCCAAAGAAAGAGAGTATTTCAAAAGAAAAGGTATCTTTGAAAAATGCTTCTGCTTCTCTTTCTAAAGAAAAGAATTTTATTTCTCATTCTAGTATTATTTCTTCTCATATTGTTGAATATGATATTTGTGTTTTGAGAAAAAAGATTGATTGTTTAGGCTCAACCTTGAGTCAATGTGCCTTTGATAACAAGAAACTAGAATTCATGTTTCGCAAGAAACATGCTTCACATATATATGCACACTCTTCTTGGCATTCACCAATTGTACATCATACTCACACCAATATGTATGCTAGAATGTACACTTGTACACATTATGACCATAAAGGTCATTTGGCATAATTTTGTTTTGATAGAATTAATTTATCTAATGCCAATATTTGAGTTCGAAAATGTACTAACATCCAATGATCCAAGAAAGTTTGGGTTCCAAAATTCATACTGATTATTTTTGATGTAGATGTGACTCTCACAAGACCTGAGAGGATTGTTGCCTTGATGATGGATGCATTTGGGCATGATGGATACAAATTAATAGATGTAATCAATATCAAGGAGTGTAGGTAGGAGGACCACCTTATTTTGGTAAAATAAAGATTAGTTCTACTGGTATTGGTAACTATCTCTATTCTGTCAATTATGTTTAGTTTATACTTTAAATTGAATTTTTAGCATATTATTGTTTACATGCTTTGATTATTTGCGCCTATGCAAATCTTGTTTTGGTTTATATATTTAAATGCAATTTTTTTCAACGCGTGTGATATACTTGTATAGTTTTTGAGATACACCTTGGATTTTATGTCTATCATTATTCATATTCTTTGTATACTCAATTATTGTTTAGTTATATGCATATATCCTAGTTTTGATGATTCTTCCATGTGCACATATAATTCTTTAAAATGAATTTGTTTTCATATAGTTTTTGAATAAATTTCTAGAGATAGATGTTTGACCTTTTATGTGATTATTTGGTTTTTGCTTCATGTATTTGTAAACCTTGTTAAAACTATAATATACATGATATATCCTTGAGACACTTTATTTTCATGCCATATAATTTATTGTACACTCAATTTATGTTTGGATATATATATATATATATATATATATATATATATATATATATATATATATATATATATATAGACACACACATACACATGTATATATGCATGCTTTAGTTTTAATGAAGTTAACATATATCTTAAAGTTAATCTTACATCTTCTGTGTGCTTCTTGAATATCTTTTTGGTGGATATTGATCGGGAAGAACCAAGACACTGAAATATGTATTAAGAATTTAGAAGTTGGTGCTTTGGTTTCTCGCATTCTACTGCTATAGTAAAGTAGCTAAGCGGGTTGTGATCCACAAGGAGGGATGCAATAGAAGTGTTTCGATATTGTTTAAGTTACAAAATCGATTAAAAGTTTCTCCTTTGTTTTGAAAAAGGAAAAGAAAGAATAACTAAGTTAGAGGAGGATTAGGAAGAGAAGAAGAAATAAGGAGGGAAATGTTTGTGTTTTTAGTTTTGAATAAAAATTAAAAGAGAAGAAATAACATGGCTAAAATCTATTAAGTGTTCTTACTAGTTTGCTCACCTATTGAAGCTTTGACTCACCTTGGATCTTTAGCAACCTATCGAGCTTAACTGGGACGCGATCACCGCAAGGCACATAAGATTATCCTCTCATTACAAACAACCTATATTATATCATAAAAACATCAAAAGTAAGAATGAAATGATACAGAACTTATACGTTTAGAAATGAGATCCATCATCATAAGCCATCAGTGCCACTTGCAATGGCAAGGCCTATTCGATGCTATTAGATTCATATGGTTCGCAAAATAATCAAAGAGGAGAAAACTAGAAGGTTAAAAAGATTTAAGTCATGAATAAAAATAAAGAAAAGAATAACATAAAAACAAGCTTTGATTAAATTGAGAAACAATAAGAAAAAAGAACAAGCTTACATCAAGTGTCACTCTTGAAACCACTCTCTCTTTTTTTTACGAATCTCTTTCTAATCTTAGCTATGAAAAAAATAGAAAATTACATTAAAAAAGAAAAAGAAAACAAAATTACACTAAGCTAAGAGTAGCATTCTAGCCTAAGCTCTCTGCTCGTCTGCTCTTTGCCTTTGGTGGAGTATTTATAGGAGGAGATGAAGTGGGAAAGTCATGAGGTAAGAGCAAAGACGCTGGCCCAACGGCCAGTGCCCGGCTGTCATCGTTGGTCGTTGGGCCAGATCCTTGCGTGCGTTGATCTCTTTCTTCTATTATCGCATGTTCTCTGATAATATTTTCTCTGTCTTTGGATTTGAGATTAACTTTGTTGATTTCTTAAGTTAAGAAAATAAATCCTCCAAAATCTGATTTAGTTGGAATAGATTTGAGATTATCCTCTCCTTCTCCATTAATCATCGCCTGCATACTATTAGACAATAAATAGGTTAAATAGCAGAGTTTTATTACAATTAAATATGCAGAATATGTGTACAATCACACCCCACACCTATCTTTTGCTCGTCCCCAAGCAAAACAAGAAAACTGATACTAAAAGTAAACCACTTTCGCAGGTCACGCGACTACACTGAGCAAGTGAAGCAATCTTTTAAACCTCCCAATTACTCATAAAGGATGAGTTATAGTCTCCTATGGGTCTTCAGCGAATTGCACAAACAAAATCTATAAAAAAAGAAAAGAAAAATAAAGTGTTAGTATTTTTGAAAACACATTTTTGAAGGATAGAGAATTTTTTTGAGGAATTCTTGCAAAAATAAAGTAATCTATAAGACACAGGATCACCAAATTATTCATTCCTCAACTTAATCTTTATGCAATAAGTTGTTATCAATCAAGATAAGGATTCAAACTGTGTTTCTCATTTAGTCTATTATTTTACCCAAAATCGTATGCACTTTTGTGACCGTGAATATATGACTCGTGATTCTTCAACTCCAACTCTTATGCGTAATTAATATGTTTATATTATCCCTTAGCTCTATTAGGATTTTAATTCACCCATGTAATGTGCCTTTAGCCGCTAACTCTCAAATCGGATGATCTTAGGGCACCAACCCTTGAACTTAAGGACTCAAGCAAATAAGGCCACCAGATTTAATTGGTGATCTTAACCACTTTTATGCTTGAATATATATATGCATTATGAGGTGCAAATATCCAGCTTAATCAGTGGATATAAATAATATATATTTTTTATATTTATATTTTTTCTTTTTTAAATAATGCATAAGAATCTTTGTTTTGAATCCAAAGTGTGTACGTGTACGTGTAAAATGCATATTTCATCAAGATAAAAATCAAGAGCAAATTACTTTTCTAATTTCTTCCTAAACCTAAAAATCATACAAATAATCTTATTTCAACCAAATATTAAGAAATTCTAAATATGATTCCCCTATTCCTTAGGATTAACTTAATTCCTTACAAAATAGGTCAAAATATTGTTTTCCACTTCAAAAGGTTTTTAAAAGAAACGTTTATACAGACACACACATAAAAAAAACCTATATTAGTAGAACTCTCCCTCATACTTATCTCATGCATTATCCTTAATGTATGAATGAAATGCATATATGCATGAAAAAGAGAAAGGGAAGGAAAGATGTCACCTCAAGGTGGTGGTTCCGGTGGCAGTCGGATTAGTCCAAGAGCTGCTATCCAATCCAAAGAATGTGGAGTTCATAGGAACTCACCTTTGACCTCTAACCCATGAACATTGTTATAACACCCAAATTGAATAAGATTATGCAAGATCCTATCGTGAAAATCATCCCGGTTAAATGATTAATCTTGAAAAATTATCTCGGAGTCATAATGTTCTGCATCTTGGTCCAACAAAGAAATGTAATTAGTTTAAAAGATTGATTTGGTCTCAAGAATGAAAGGTATAGGAACCAATACAGACTCAAGGAGTTGATTTAAATCAAGTCAAGATTCAAGAGTCGGGTTTGGTTCAAAATTTGGGTCCAAATGAAAGAATTGTTGTTCACATTCTGTTCCCATAAATGAAATGTGACTTTCCAAAATTAGTGCATTTTCAAGATTTATAGGTACGAGAATCCGTGTTGGCTGGGTATATGGTCCAAATCAGATAAGGATACATGAGTCAACATTGATTCAAAATTTGAAACTGAATTACAAAATTGAAAATCTAGTTCACATTCATGTTCAAGTTCAATATCATTGAAGTAATAACTTGTCAATTTGTCAAAGGCTGGGTATTGGTCAAGTTCAAGATTGTGTGATAAAATTGAATCTTGATTTTTAAAACAACATGACTCTTGGGCCAGATCAATATGGTTAGAGATATCAGGATTGATCAAAGATTAATAAGAAAGTTTCTCATTCCTATAAGTGTTAACCAATTGAATTATTTGTGTTTCTAACCTATCGATAGACTGGGTAACAAAATTTTTGGTCGAATCATGTCTTCCATACACTTTTAGTTAGTTTTTCTTGAAAACGTGAGTTTGAAAGTTGGTTTTGGAAATTCTTGTAAATTAAAAGTCCATAATGTTTTGAAATGTCGCTCAGTTTTATGCAAGGTTTCTATGCTCTTTTCTAACTTGAATTTATCTTCAATTGGTTGCTCTAGAAAAGGAGTATATGATGTAAAATTGGGAATGGATTGTGGATAAGGTGGTTGAAAATTTGGCTCAAGGTAGGTGTACTAACTCGACGAAGAGTGAAAATGATTTTGCCAATTCTGATTATAATTCTAGGGATGGGGATTATACTGAGTCAGATAAAACCAATATGATGTATTCGGTTGCTTAAAGTAAGTCAATGTTGGGTTGGTGATATCTGAGTCAAAGCAGGTTGGGGTGAAATATGGATTCATATTAGCATGAAAAAAATTAGGGTTATGATCCATTTCACATAAAATAACAAAAATAAATAAAAACAAACAAACAAACAAAAAGAAAGAGAAAATTAGGCCTATGTTAGGGTAGATCTTAGACCTAGACAACTCCTAATTGGTTGATTGTTCAAGAGAGGCATATTACAGTAAACTAACCACAGGATAATCGGCCAGGTACAGGCAAAACTCAGTCGGAGGTATTCGTGCAGAGCAACATATTTTAATTATGCCAAACCACTACTTTTCGGGATCTTGGCTCTTAATCTCCAATCTTAGACACCGATTTGACCCGTGTAAAACTCTACTTCCTCTCTAGGTCAATCCCCTATTAAGTCCAAGATGTCCCTAGGGCCAACGTCTACTCAATTTAAGGCTAGGATTGGGTTAGTGAGTGAGAAGATGATTTTTGGGCTA
Source organism: Agave tequilana (assembly GCA_038442645.1). Classification (NCBI taxonomy): domain Eukaryota; kingdom Viridiplantae; phylum Streptophyta; class Magnoliopsida; order Asparagales; family Asparagaceae; genus Agave; species Agave tequilana. The sequence goes on from JAVJIF010034684.1 coordinate 23,952, forward strand.
AGAAAGGGTAATGACTCTCCTACCTTATCTTTTTTTGAATTTTCCATTAGATCATTTTCGTGCGATGTGTGTAAGCATATAGCAGGAAGTAACATTGAAGCAATATATATCACTCAATAAATATTTTCTATACTAAATACAATGAAGACATACCTTGCTTTAGCACTCTTCAACAGCAATGAGAAGAAACGAATTAAGTGAATGCCTAGATGCAAGTCTAATCACCTTTTTGTAACATTAACCAATCGGTTATTGTTGAGTCAAAAACAGTGTGCAAAATAAGTCAAACAGAAAAACTAATAGTTGCAGAAGTTTGATTTTTGTAATTCAAGTGCCCTACAAGAAAGAAGTTTTAGTGGTTGATTACTCACGTGCATTGCATATTTCATGTAATATTTTCATATTTATTATGATTTAAATTTTCCTATTTAATCAGTTTAATGTCTAATGGTGTGCAAGTGTAAATAATGGAGAAAGAGAAGAAATTGTCCAATTTATCTAATTAAATCTGGAGTTTTAAAGATAGGATTTTCTAGCTCATGCAAATCAACAAAGATCTACTCAAATTCAAAGGTTGAGAAGAAATCCTATCTGAAGAAACAGAAGCAACAGAACAGGGAAATCCATGCCGCAAAAAATCAGGACCAACGACCAGATTATGGCCACGACAACGCGGTAACAGTCACATTTTCGCGGCCATAACAAGGTCATTGGGCTAGCGTCTGTGCTCCTATCTTCAAGCATGATTTATCCCCTCCTTTTTCTCTTATAAATAAAGCACCATTCTGAGTAGAGGGATGTACAGAGGAGAATTAGGGTTTTACTTTATTCTTAAGATAAGGATTCTTTGTTAGTTAGTACAATCAGTTGTAATTTTATATTTTTATTTCTATTCTAGCTTAGACCAGAGAAGTGTTATCCACCAGTGAAGTGATAAGAAAAGGAGATTCATCTTGTTTTTCAACACATCTCGACCTATCTGGTATGTTAGTATTATTTATGCATTCTTTTATTTGCTTTACTTCTGCTATGAGTAACTAAACGATTTGATTCCGAGCTCACTAATATGCTCTTCTCTATCTTTTACTCTTAATCAATTTTTGCTTAAAACAACCCACTTGAATCATATGAATGCCTAAGTTAAGTCTTGTATTTGCGAGTGTTCTTGAAGGCATATGAGAATGGGTCTTAGAGTTTAACATTTGTTTCAAAAGTACAACTTTTTAAATTATTTTTGTTCCATACTTGCTAGTTTGCTTGATAGTTTAATATTCAATCTAAGAACTATTTTAAAACAAAATTAAATTTTCCAAACCGATCTCATTTGCATTACTTGGATGCTTTAGAACTTCAAGATTGAAATTTGGCCTATGATCATTTTAGGCAATTTACTTTCAAGAGAAGAGTATAAAGTTGAATATAAGATTAGTGAGTTCAGATCTTTTTCTTTATAAAAAAAAACTCAATTTTACTTCACTCAAGTTTTTTCTCGAATTCTTTTTTCCTCCAAAATCTCTTCTTATTTTCAATTTTTCTTAAGTCAACTCCAAACCAACCATATTCTTATCTTTTTTGTTTCTTTTAAAAAAAATAGAATCTGAACTTGTTTTCTCAACAAAAATGCCAAGAAGTTTGCATCGCATTTCTCCTCGTGGGCACAATGCATTAGCCCTAGCCTACACGTTACTTTTAATCCGATCACCACGTGATTTTTCGCTTTCACTTCTTTACTTGAATTGGTGTTTTGAAATTGCTCGGTTTTATCCAAACAAATTTTTGGCGCTGTTGCCGGGGAGGAAACGGTATTCTTTGTATTTTGATAAATTTTTTGTTCTGTTTCAGGGTTTAGAAAATCATTTGGAGAAACTGAGCACTGCAAAAGAACATTTGACGTTCTGTGCCTCTGTTCAAGAAAGTAAAGAACAGAAGCCCACAAAAGTGCCATGTTTTCTCTGTTTTTTCCATAAAAACGTAGCTATCTCTTGGACTACTGACAACTTTCTTTTTGCAGATTATATTGCATTACAAGTTAAGCCTTCCAATTGTTAGTTTTACTATTTGATTGAATTTGAACACTGTTTTATTCCCAACAGTAACCGGTTGTTGAATTGCTTAAAAAAACATTTAGACTTGCATTCTAGGCATCTGTCTAATTACGTTTCATTTCAATTATTATTGAAGAGTACTGGAGACAATATATATTTGCATAGCATATAACTTAGGAAACATTCTTGGGTGATCTTATTGCTTTCGAGAGTTATTTTTCACTATTTTCTTTCACACTTGCACTTAAACATCTTAAGAGCAAAACCCAAAACAAGATTAAGATGGGGGAGTCATTACCCTTTCTTAGACCACAAACCATCTCCATCGCATTCACAACCTATGCCTAAGATAAAGTCTGAATAGACATTGGCCCTAGGGACATCTCGGACTCACTAGAAAATTGATCTCGAGAGAAAATTGTTAGAGTCGGACTCTAGTCAAATCAGTATCAAAGGTTGGGGATTAAGAGGTTAGATCCTCGAAAATCAGTGGTGTGGCATAATTAGGCTTGTTGCTTTGTATGGATACCTTCCACTATATTTTGCCCCTACTGGACTAATTAACTTGTGGTCAGGCTGCTGCAATATACCATTCTTGGACAATCAACCAGTTAGAAGTCGTCTAGGTCTAAGTTTACTTTAGAATAGACTTGGTTGATTTTTCTTTTTCTTTTTTACTAATTGGTGAACATGTTTGTGGTATTAATTATACATGTCAGCTTGGTCGAGAAACCCAAATGCATCTATGCTAACCAAAAGCAGTTTAGTGTCAAAACCAGATCCGGTAATGGCTCAACATTTATCATTACAGGATAGGTTCTATCCTATTAGGACATCCTTTTCATCTTGCATTCGGCTTCATGAAATTGGTGGCAATAACTTTGAGCTCAAGCCTTAATACATCAACACTCTCCCTAAGTTTTATCGTTTAGAGTCCGAAAATACGAACTTCTTCATAAGAGAATTTGAGAAAGTATGCCTTATGATGAGAATATCCAAGATAGGAGATGATGATGTTAGGTTAAGTTTCATCCCTTTCTCCCTCAAGGACCTAACCAAGAAATGGCTATATAGCTTAGCAGTTGATTCTATTACGTTGTAGGATGGTTTCGTCTAAGCTTCTTGAAGAAATTCTACCCTATCCACAAAACTGCTCTCATTAGGAAGAATATAATGCAGTTCAAACAAGAGCCGAGTGAACCTTTTGGGAGGTACTTTTAACGTTTCAATGACCTCTTTGCCCAATGCCCTCATCATGGCATAGAGAAGTGACGGCAATACCAAATTCTCTATGATGGTGTAGACTACCAAACCAAAACTCTTTTAGAAATTATATGCCAAGGGAAATACTTGCAAAAGAATAAAAACCATGGGTGGGAATTATTTGAGGATCTAGCTGTCCAATGGTAACCTACTCCAAAAAAGTCTCAGAATACAAACTCTATCTCTTCAAAAGGAGGTCCCCATGTCATAGAATCATTCATAGCTGTCGAGACTAGAATGGCTAATATAATAAAAAGAATGGAAGCCCTAGAAGCCAAAGAGCTGGCTCCCGATAACCAGGTCAACCCAGCCAAATCCATAATCCGAGCTGTATCTACTGCCAAGCCATGAACCACGTGTTCGAAGAGTGTACTTTTTTATGCTCAACAAATGTTACCCAAACATATGAATGCGGCCTATTCAAGGTTCCACAACAATTCCTACTCTCAAACGTAGAATCCTGGCTGGAGAAATCACCCGAATTTCTCATGAAGACAAAACAACCATGATCATCCTAGGTCCAATTCTTCCAACAGTTATCAACCTTCCAATTATCAACAGAATTTCCCCAATCAAGTTTCACCTCCTTCTTTCCAAAATCCTCAAATAGAGACAAGACTGACCAATTTGGAGGAAAGTGTGGAAATTTTTACCAAATCCTAAGCGTCATTCATACAAAACCAAGGACAACAGTTGAACAACCATACACAAGCTATAACTAGGTTAGATGCTCAGATAAGTCAACTAGCTAATTCACTAGTGAAAGGCCCAAGGGAACTTTGTCTAGTCAGCTGTTGACAAACCCTAGGTACTCTAGTCAAACTCATGTGGCTCGGGATTCTTAGATCAACTAGTATAATATTGTTCAAACCTTTACGTCAATGAAACAAGTTGATAACAAAGTGTCAATGCCATCCACTTCTATTCAGCACAACCCAACACAAGCTTTCACTTCTTCTAACTCTGATTCCTCCAATTCTGACAAGTCTGAAAAAGACAAGTCAGTCGATCAGGTGCACAAGCCTATAGTTCCATTTCCAAATAGGCTCAAGAATAATAACAAACAAAATGCATAGATGGAGAAAGTAACTGAAATGTTTAATGAAAGAAGATTAATGTGCCACTTCTTGATGCTATCCAACAAGTCCCGTCATATGCAACATTTCTTAAGGATATGTGCACTAAGAAAAGAAAGACTAATGTACCTAAGAAAGTCTTTTTAGTGATCTACTGTCGAGTCTGATCTCTGTCAAGTACAAGGATCGGGGTGTCCTACCACTGCTTGCACAATAGGACAAATTGAAATTAGTCACTCACTCCTTGATTTGGGAGCAAGTATCAACTTGCTTCCCTTCTCATTATACCAGCAACTCGGGTTAGGCGAGCTTAGTTCAACCCGAGTCACCATCCAATTGATGGTCAGTAAAAGTTTTCAAGGGGAAATTACTATGTCCTTATCCGGATCGGGGAGTTTATCTACCCCATCGATTTCATTGTTCTTAAGATATAACTTGTGTCCAATCGTAAGTCTCAAACTTTCATTATCCTAGAGCTTCCATTCTTTGCTACTGCCAACACAATTATCAATTGTAGCTATGGATCTATGAGGTTAACCTTTGGAGACATGACTAAAGAAGTCAATGTTTTCAACTCAGGAAGCAACCTCGTGATGTAAAGGATCAAACGTTTGAAGTAAACCTCATTGAGAACTTGACGAGTGAGCATAGTGAGGAGATAGGGCTAGAAACTGGGTGTGAGTTTGAATCTATAGATTTTGACCTTCATCAGATTGTCGAATCTACTGTGAATTGGACATCAAGCCCTATTTCACCGAATCCAGAACCAACCAGCTTGACTCCTCCTTCCATTGAATCTTCTCCTCTTCTAGAATTGAAAGCATTTACCATGCCTGCTTCTCAAAATATGCTGGAGCGGAGATGCGACGAGAGTCGACGACGTATATACACAAGGCGAATACCCCACATATACACGCTAAGCCTAAATGTAACATGAACAAGCTATATAAATCAACTAAAATGACATGATAACTACTGCAATTTGACATATAAATTTTTATGCATGACAACATTATTCTATGAATAAATTAATTATAACAACTACTGAGTCCAATATACGAAGAGTCAAATAAAATCAATAAAAATAGGAGAAAGCGGGAAAGATACTAAGATTGGGTGATAAAGCAAAGAGGACTCCAGGATTCTCGTAATGCATGTGAACCTCTCCAAAATACTGATCAGCATAATAGAATATACATGGGCCTGGATATGCAAATCCAGAGAAGTCAGAAAACTCCTAGCGAGTATATAAAATGAGGGAATGTGTATGTGTATATACATGTATGCATACTGCTACTTTATTATGAAAATTAATAAGTGCTAATATGATGTATAGATAAACAGTTAAGAAAAGTAATCTATAACATAATCATATAACAAGTCAGATGTATATCATAATACATATATATACATGTCTGACAGCTGAACATGATCAAAACAGTACATCATGGAATGTCTGTTTTATTAATTATGTTAGCGAACTTTAATTGCCGCTGCAGTAAACGCATCCCATACTATGCCTGCTATAAATGTCAACTGGGGTCCTATATTATTGAAACTGATCGGTGAAAATGTTGTCCATGTTTTAGGAGGATTCCTTACATACCCAAAATCATAGCCCAATCACCTGGAGCTAAACCAGGTCCTAAAGTTAGGTAGTCAATAACAATAATAATGTGAAAAATAAAGGATGTCAGTCATGCCCTCGAAACCCTGCAGGGAAACTGTATCTCGGTTGCGCAACCTGTATCCTAGGTTCACCCAAAATACAGATGTCTCCCTATCAATTTCTCCAATCTCGGTGTAAGTTGTTTAATGACTTTTGTTACTTCAATTACTAAGATCTATCAATATCCATGGCCCCTTAAATTTACAGGGATAATACAGTTACAATAACAATGACAGTAACGATAACAATGTGACAATGTAATAATCCAATGGTATTACCGTAACAATAGTTTCAAAGTAATTTCGGTAACATGAATTTATACCTAAAAACATAACATGTACTATTTAGTCAATGTACAATCTCATCAAGAAATATCACGATCCCATCTATCTTTACTAAGATATAATAGTAACCGACCACTTAACTCATAATCTCAATATAGTCACCGTAAATATCAAATATTAAGTCCATATCAGAGTATCTGATACAGTAAAGCACAAGCTCAATAGATCAATAATCAGTTCTCTTGTTCCTTTCGATCTACTCTAATTCTAAGTCATTAATATATCTATCTTCTAAGCCACGGGTGTATCCGAATCTCAACCGACAAAAATGAAAACTCAGCTACATCAAACCAACCACCACTATCCAATACGATTAAGATCAATAATTAACCCCCACTACACTTGATCTCAAATCACAAGATCCAAAATCGAAATAAGAAATCAATTGTATAAATGTATAATCTGCTAGTTCAGGCAAATCCAATCTACACATATTCCTTTATCTTAAGTCAATCATACTCCAATTGAGACTACTGATAATCCAAGTTCAAGACCTAATCTTTTACAAAGCAGATCACTTTTAAATATACAATCAATATTTAATTAAATTCTCATCTAAATATTATCCCAAATCCAATATAAAGAATGTAAATTCTAGGTCAACTCTAATTCTAAATAATTACATATATATATCCGAGCATCAAGAAAATCAGTCTTTTAATAAAGCGACATCATATTTAATCTGTCCTCAATATCCAAATGAATTCCTATCTAAATTATCATCAATATATGTCTAATATTTTACTCACATAAAATCTTAACATCTATCTACAACAACGAACCAGTCAAATCGAGATCAATCCACTTATATACTTAGATTATCGGAACTAGATCTGAATCTAAAGTGGTAAATATCTACACATGAATTGATAGAACAATAATATCTCATGATAAAATAGTGAGTCCATGAACATATAAATGTCAAGATACATCTGATCAATCATCTGTAGTATATCTAAATCATCTCTCACAGAATAATTCCCCGATCAATATATTTAATCCTCAGAACCATAAAATAACTCTAAGTATTCCAATTTAATCATCTCCCAATGTTTTATAAAAAAATGGTATAATCGAATAGTCATTAATCAGTGACCATTAAACAATTATCAAGTCGGATCCAAGTCATCACTAACTTTCATACTATCCAAATCCTAGATCCAGTACTATTCCCTATTTTAAACAATTGAAATATTCGCTAACAAAATTATATAATAACAAAATAATGCAGAAAATAAATATATATATTCACATGCAATAATAGATCAATATTTCATTAACTCATGTAAAATGATAGAGATAAGCGCTCGAATAAAATAAATAAATAAAACAAACAGTCATATAAAATGACGCGAATCTGGGTCTGAATCAATATCAGGTATGCACTGCACGAACTGGTCCAAATCTCCAAATTGACTTGCATGTCGGGTCGAACACAACTCCGGGTTCAGATCTTCATTATTAGATCCGGGTCGATTGTACACCTGCAACACACGCAACACACGCAACACACACGTACACATTCATAGAGAGTAAGAGAGATACTCTCTCTCTCTCTCTCTCACACTCACACACACACACACACTCTTAACACAACACATGCATACATACACACGTGCACCCAAATACATGTGTGCATACTCTCACACACATACTAACATAAAACACACATACAATTACAACACATAGAGAGAGAGAGGGAGTGAGTTACAGAGTGAGAGAGGTGGGGACTCACACACGGGGATTCACACAGAGGAGGAGGGAATGCGGCGAAGGGGATGGTGGCTCTAAGGAGAAGATCGGAGAGGTCGTGTGGCACAGATGGATGTTGGATGTGGTCGTTAGCGACTTCAGTGAGTAAAAAGGAGAAGGCAGAACTCGGGCACACGTGCGAGCTCCGCAAGGAGGAGAGGACGGTCTGCAGATGGCACAGACAGGGGGAGGAAGCTCAGCGGTTATGCAAGGAGGAGAGGGGCTCGGTGACTGTGGCTCACAGTGGTGCTGGTGGAGAAGGAGGAGAAGGCAGAGAAGGAAGGCAGTTGAGAATGGAGAAGAAGAGGGGGATAGAGGGGAGTTCATGGCACGAAGATGGACAGGGGAACACGATAAGAAGAAGACAGTGTGGGCGGAGTTTGCGGCTTGGATTTGTGGAGGAAAAAGAGGGGTAAGGGAGAAAAAAGGAAGGTGGTAGCGATCGTGTGGCCATCGGTGCGATGGAGATCACAGCTATAGTGGCAGTGGTTCATGGTCATGCACGGGGAGGAGAAGAGCTCGGGGCTGGCTCGTGTCATTGGGGCTCGTGGGTGGTGGAGGAGAGAGAGAAAGAGAGGGAAAGAAAATGGTGACAGATCTAGGGATGTTGAGTTAGGGTTGAGAGGAGAGAGGAGAAAAGGAAGGTGATGCGGCTAGGTTTGGGGTATGAGTTAAGGGGAGAAGAAGGAGATGCTCATTAATATAGTAGACGGTAATGTAAGTTCACCTAGAGGGGGGGTGAATAGATGATGGCTAATCTTATGGTCACTTAATGCCTAATAATGCGGAGGCTAAAACTAATTATGACCTAAATAAACTTTTACACTAAACACCACGTATAACCAAAGAGTGTTGCCGAATTCCCCGTGAAGGGCTCTGGACAAACTCCTCTAGATTCCCCTTGAATGGGTTGAGGTGCCGCGTTGGCTCTCTTGGTTAAATACAAGTGTTAGCAAACAATCCCACGTAAGTATATAACAAATAAGCACATAATATATCAAGCATGTAAAGATAAGACAAGTAATAGCATGCAAGATATAGACAAGAGATAAAGAGAGAGTGAGCAATCGCAAACACAAAGGGTTTGTTTCGAGGTTCGAGCACACTTGCTCTACATCCCCGCCTTCGACACACGAAGGATTTCCACTATGCAAGATCCCAATGGATCTCCCCTCGGTGCCGCAACACCTACAAGCCCTCGGACTCCCTAGTCCCGTACACAGGCAAGCTCACTAGCTCGCCGAGGCCGCACCTCAAAACAACCGAGTCCGCACCCCAACTCAAAACAACGCGGACACACACGTCCGCCTCCTCAAAGTACAAGAAATGATCTCTTGGTGATCTAAACACTTTGATCACCAATAAAAGCTCTCACTACAACACTCCTAAGGATTGAATAATCAATGGATGCTCAAGTGTTTGTGTGAGAAAACTAGGAAAGAGATGGTGGAGGAAAAACTCAAAGAATCACTTTAACACTCTTGATAAAACTTCCCTTTAGATAGGAAATATTTGCTCTCTATTTTCTGGAGAAAAACTTCTGAAAAGAGTGGAAAAACTGGCTCTAAAACTATCTCCAAATCTTGTTGAAAACAGTCCACAAACCCCCAAATATATAGGCTGTCAAAAACTAGCCATTGGGGCTTTGTCAGAACTGCCGGTCGACCCGTGCGGTCGACCGCCAATGGTCAGAAATCAGACCGTTGGAGCCACGGTCGACCGCCTAGGTCGACCGACCCACTAGAGCTGAGAGTCTAACTCTCTGTCGGTCGACCCGTACGGTCGGCCGAACTTTCCAGAGAGCAGAGCTCTCTGGAGCGGTCGACCCGTACGGTCGGCCGTCCTCCAGTGCACAAAGGCGTGCACATCTGTGCACGTCGGTCGACCGGGCCGGTCGACCGACTCCAGGATTAGTCGACTTATAAAGGCTACTAGTCGACTTATCTGAAGCCAGAAACAATTTTCTGGGATTAAAAAGTTAGCCTTTTTGGCTCAAATAAAATCCCATAAAATACTTAAAAATCTACAAAAATAGTTTAACCAATATACTTTGATAATCAAACATGCTTGCACAAAATCAAGGCATGTTATAAAAGATTGGACTATTTTTGTAACTTGGAAATATTTGGCTCAAGATAAAAACTGTATTTTTCAAAACATGTTTTCTAAACTTTGTTTTTCCAAAACTTCATCAAACACAAAAACAAGATGTACTTTTAAAGCATAGTGTGTATGGATATGATCCACTACACAATCATAATGAAATATCTATGTTTTTGGCATTAAGCATAAACTTGGTTTTGGTTGAAAGATGTAAACATGAATACCAAAAACCAAATAATATTTTGTCACAAAGAAAAATCTTTTCTAAAACAAAAATTCTTTTATGAAAACATATCTATCAAGAGTGTGTGTGTATGGTATATACTTGAGCAATCCACCAACTATCTATCCTTTACATTTTATCTAAAACAAAAATAAAATCTTATACCTAGACACAAGTCTTCATCTTCTTGAAGTCTTCACTTGAAGGCTTCTCATCTTCTTGACTTGGTCCAAGCTTGATCCAAAAGCTCCTTGGATCACACCGTGCAAGCTCCAAATCTTGGCATTTTATCCTTTGTTGAGCTATGCACCTACTAAGATCTTGATAATGAATCTGTCACTAATTAAACACAAGATCATTAGTAAACATAACTTCATGAGTTGATCATCATCAAAACTAGGGTGATAGGCCTTTGGGCCAACAATCTCTCCCTTTTTGATGATGACAAAACTCATGAATTTATATATGCATGGATTAAAGTAAAGCTTCAAAGAAGCTCCCCCTTAACTCATGCATAACACAAAATAATAAATATATGCAATGAAGCTCATAAACATGTATGCAAATGAATGACATGTATGCAAATACAACATGTCTAATAATCATAAAACTCATCAAGTTCTTATCTCCATTCATTTGCAAAACAAAACATATATGCATATAAATATAAATTCTACTAACATGCATATAAACTCAAAATCTTTCTCCCTCTTTTTGTCAATCATCAACAAAGGATTCAAAGTAAAATCAAATCAAACAAATTTTTCTTCCCCTTTTTGTCAAAAACAAAAAGATCAAGAAGGGGTTAAACAAAACAATCAATAAAGATTTATATGCGATATACATTCATGAAGAGGAAGACGCTAAGTTAGCTTCCCTACACATATGCATTACATGAAGAAGGGATGACAAGCCCCAATTCACATAACACATATTATGTAATGCATAAGAGGAGATGTGAAGCTCCCCCTATACACGTATATCATATAAAGAAGAGTTGTCAAGCTCCTCAATTTATAATATACTCAACATGAATCTATATGTAGAAGAGATGTTAAGCTCTCCTTGCATATAGGAAATACATACCAAAACATTTTTAATTTTTTTAATTTTTCTTAAACAAAATTTTTAAAGGTATCAGAGCTCTTGTAAAACAATCAAATTTTTAAGATACCAAATCAAAAATAATTATTATTGTAAAACTTATTGATACCAATTGAATTTAACAAATATGAAGTTGAAGCATATTGATACCAATAGTAAACATAATGATCCAAAATTTTTATTTTTCATCATAAACTTTGTGCTTTTTAAAAATGTGAACCAATTGAAAGTTAAGCACATAAAAAATATATATGTATGAAATGAGTATACCAATTGAAATTGATACATACATATATAAGAAAACAAACTATGAGTATATACAAAAATTATCAATTTAGATACCAATTGAAAGATTCCAATGATACCAATTGACATAACAATAAGATCAAGTGTATATCTCATAACCTACCACCCTTCATATGCTCAAGATAGAAGATTTTCAATGAAGCATACAAGGCATAATCGCCCATCCATCCTCACATAGATGGTAGGGGTTTTCAAAGATAGATTTGAAAAATAAGCTTTATTTGAAAAACTCTACCAAATGAAGAACAATTAACTAGTTAAAATAATTTTTGAAAAAACTAGTTAAAGATCCTTCAAAACATGAAATCATATGTTTTTCATGAATCAAGACTAAATACACAAAGTTTTACACTCAAGATCGATTAAGCTCATAAAAATGTTCATGAATGAAAGTCATGACAAAATAAATAAAGTGTGAGTGTTCAAAAGTCATGTAAGTAGCATTTTCATGAAAATAGACATTGAAGCTCAAAAGAGATCATGTATCAAATTTTTACAAAAACATGAAAAATCATTTTTCATCAAAACACTAATCTTCATGGTATATGTGTGATTAATCCAATCCTAACAATACACATACATATCCCAAATCTAAAAGAGTCTATTAAAGATGTTTATATGAAGGCAAGAGACTCACGGGTATACATGTATATTTATTAGATTTGAATTAAAAATACATATACATGAAGTAAAGCATAAAAATTGGCAAAACATGTATAAATGAGAATCATCAAAACTAGTCTATACATGTGCATATAGTGGGTACAAATGAGCATGAAGTGCAAACATATATAAATCACGTGTAACTCACCATTTGTACATGTATAAAACAAGTTTTGATAAAAACTACACCTAAGCATGTTTTTACCACAAGAAGCACATAAAGACATAAAACATGAACATGCTATGAATATGATAAATGAACTAGCATGTACATAAAAAGTAGGAGTTTAGAGATCGTTACCAACTCCAAAGCTCCAAACATGGTGGTTGACCCACCAAAACTCCTTGATAGCGATGCATCTATATATATGTGTCCATCAAGTCCAAGTGCATCCACCATCAAGGCACCAAATCTCTCACGTCTTGAGAGATCCCTCACCTACATCAAAAACATGGGTGGGGGTTTTGGTACCCATTTTTTCTTGGGTCCTTGGGGGTTAGCTTTGTAAGGCACCCAAAAATTTTTATGATTAGCAAAATTTGAAACATGCAACGTATCAAAACAAAATTTTGCTAGATGGCCTTTGCGGCCACAATGTGTACACTTGTACACCTTAGAATGCTTATGAGTGTGATTGTGAGCGTGGCGTGCAACATAAGCAAATGCATGATGAGAGTGATGTGCATGAACATGAGGAGTTTGTTTCTTTACAAATAAGGACTCCAACCTAGTATGGTTAAATGCACATTTGCTTAAAGTTGAGCTCAAATTATTAATTTTATTTTTCAAAAGATTAATCTCACTATCATCAATGGTAGCATGTAAAGAGTAGTGAGAAATAAAATCATTTTTCTTCTTTTTAGAAACTTTTCCTTTTTCCTTTTCTTTTTCAAAAATTTTCTTTTTCAAAGAGTTGTTTTCTTGAAAAACAATTTCCTTTTGTTTTTCCACCAAATCAATCTTTTTTTTCAAAGACATATTCCCTTCACATAAATCATTCAATTTAGACATGAGGGAAACATTTTCATTTTTCAAAACTTCATTTTCTTTTTCTAAACATGCAATGTTACTTCTAAATGTATCATGTTCTACATGCATGCAATCAAGTTTCTTTTTCAAATTTTTATTATCTTTCTTAATCATGTCATATTTCTCAAGTAATAATTGGCAAAAAGTGGTAAGCTCATCATATGACATGTCAACATCCTCATCCTCGGATTCGGTAGTTACCTCAAGGGGGTTATCCCCTTGGACCATATAGCACTTGTTGGAGATGTCGCTTCCAACATCCGAATCACTCCCCGCATAGTATTGATCATTGTCGCCAAGGGAGAGGAGGGTGTTCCAAACTACAAAAGCCGAATCAATGTTAGAAACTCTAGATAAATAAACATCATCTAGGGTAGACTTTAAAGCATGAAGGGCTTTTGCATTAGCCTCAAAATTCTTACCATCTAAACAATATGCATTATTAGATATGGCAAGATATACATGAATGCCTAAGGCCTTGAGGTACAATGACATCTTAACCTTCCAAATTTGGATGTTAAGAATGTCAAAGGTGGGTGGTGACATGAACTCCATAGGTGTGTGTACAAATCTTGTGATTAGCCTAAAATGGAGGATCTTTAACTCTAGGTTGTTAGACCCAAATCAGAGTACCAAGCTCTGATACCAATTGTAGGTTCACCTAGAGGGGGGGTGAATAGGTGATGGCTAATCTAATGTCACTTAATGCCTAATAATGCGGAAGCTAAAACTAATTATGACCTAAATAAACTTTTACACTAAACACCACGTATAACCAAAGAGTGTTGCCGAATTCCCCGTGAAGGGCTCTGGACAAACTCCTCTAGATTCCCCTTGAATGGGTTGAGGTGCCGCGTTGGCTCTCTTGGTTAAATACAAGTGTTAGCAAACAATCCCACGCAAGTATATAACAAATAAGCACACAATATATCAAGCATGTAAAGATAAGACAAGTAATAGCATGCAAGATATAGACAAGAGACAGAGAGAGAGAGAGAGTGAGCAATCACAAACACAAAGGGTTTGTTTCGAGGTTCGAGCACACTTGCTCTACATCCCCGCCTTCGACACACGAAGGATTTCCACTATGCAAGATCCCAATGGATCTCTCCTCGGTGCCGCAACACCTACAAGCCCTCGGACTCCCCAGTCCTGTACACACGCAAGCTCACTAGCTCGCCGAGACCGCACCTCAAAACAACCGAGTCCGCACCCGAACTCAAAACAACGCGGACACACACACCGCCTCCTCAAAGTACAAGAAATGATCTCTTGGTGATCTAAACACTTTGATCACCAATAAAAGCTCTCACTACAACACTCCTAAGGATTGAATAATCAATGGATGCTCAAGTGTTTGTGTGAGAAAACTAGGAAAGAGATGGTGGAGGAAAAACTCAAAGAATCACTTTAACACTCTTGATAAAACTTCCCTTTAGATAGGAAATATTTGCTCTCTATTTTGTGGAGAAAAACTTCTGAAAAGAGTGGGAAAAACTGGCTCTAAAACTATCTCCAAATCTTGTTGAAAACAGTCCACAAACCCCCAAATATATAGGCTGTCAAAAACTAGCCGTTGGGGCTTTGTCAGAACTGTCGGTCGACCCGTGCGGTCGACCGCCAACGGTCAGAAATCAGACCGTTGGAGCCACGGTCGACCGCCTGGGTCAACCGACCCACTGGAGCTGAGAGTCTAACTCACTGTCGGTCGACCCGTACGGTCGGTCGAACTTTCCAGAGAGCAGAGCTCTCTGGAGCGGTCGATCCGTACGGTCGGCCGTCCTCCAGTGCACAAAGGCGTTCACATATGTGCACGTCGGTCGACCGGGCCGGTCGACCGACTCCAGGATTAGTCGACTTATAAAGGCTACTAGTCGACTTATCTGAAGCCAGAAACAATTTTCTGGGATTAAAAAGTTAGCCTTTTTGGCTCAAATAAAATCCCATAAAATACTTAAAAATCTACAAAAATAGTTTAACCAATATACTTTGATAATCAAACATGCTTGCACAAAATCAAGGCATGTTATAAAAGATTAGACTATTTTTGTAACTTGGAAATATTTGGCTCAAGATAAAAACTGTATTTTCCAAAACATGTTTTCTAAACTTTGTTTTTCCAAAACTTCATCAAACACAAAAACAAGATATACTTTTAAAGCATAGTGTGTATGGATATGGTCCACTACACAATCATAATGAAATATCTATGTTTTTGGCATTAAGCATAAACTTGGTTTTGGTTGAAAGATGTAAACATGAATACCAAAAACCAAATAATATTTTGTTACAAAGAAAAATCTTTTCTAAAACAAAAATTCTTTTATGAAAACATATCTATCAAGAGTGTGTGTGTATGGTATATACTTGAGCAATCCACCAACTATCTATCCTTTACATTTTATCTAAAATAAAAACAAAATCTTATACCTAGACACAAGTCTTCATCTTCTTGAAGTCTTCACTTGAAGACTTCTCATCTTTTTGACTTGGTCCAAGCTTGATCCAAAAGCTCCTTGGATCACACCGTGCAAGCTCCAAATCTTGACATTTTATCCTTTGTTGAGCTATGCACCTACTAAGATCTTGATAATGAATCTGTCACTAATTAAACACAAGCTCATTAGTAAACATAACTTCATGAGTTGATCATCATCAAAACTAGGGTGATAGGCCTTTGGGCCAACAGGTAATGGGTTGGGCCTTAGACTAAGGAAAAAGAAAAATAAAAAGGAATGAAAATAGGAGAGTAGGCTTTAGTTAATGGGATGGGCTAGGGATACAAAAAAGAACTAATAATTATCATTATAATAACAACAACAATAATAATTAATAATAACGATAATGATTGTTCGCGGTTCGAAGTTCATGAAGAAATCCATCGCTGTTTAAATCACGTACAAGTTATGAAAACCTAATCATACTTGAAATCTTTTTAGAAAAATTGTATAGTGATAAGAATAGGGTCGAATCCACAGAGACTTGTTTCTAAAAATTTAGTTTTTAAAAATCTAAATCTAACTTTTAATTTAGTTTGAGAAATTCTTTAAAAAAATGTGTGATGATTGTTTTAAAAACTAAAGATCTTTAAGCATAAAAAATATGAAGAAAACAAAAAATAAAAAAGAATACTAACCTTGTGTGATGACTAAGTAATTAAGATGATGAAAAAGAAACTGAGATATTGGGATGAAGGGAAGAGAGTAATGAAACCCGGTGACTTTGTTCCTTGTCATCGCCTGAACATTTCTCTGTTCCAATCAATGTTGAAGACAAAAGAACTAACAAAAAGAGAGTAAACATGCATGAAATTGTTGATGAGTTCATAAAATAAAATATGCAATGAAAAGAATAAAATTGCATCACAAAAATAAAGGGGAGAAGTAAAGAAAGTTTAGACTGAAATGTTACAAGATCTGTATTGAAGAAGACTGATTTTTATTGAAGAATTATTGTTACAAAACTCTTGATTCCAAACTCGTATTACAACACATAACTTTTCTCTCAACTGCTTTTCAGCTTCATGGTGTATATTTTTCTCACTAGATACAGGTATTTATAGGAAAACAGAGATAAGAGATAGTGTAAGGAGATAGGGGAGTTGGCACTCCCCCTGATTCAACTTCTAGTCTACCAAAATGCGGCTTTTGCCATGTTTTCGCGGCAAGATCCTAACCGTAGGGCCAGGATCAAGTAGCGTTAGTCAGTTGATTTTCTCTCTATCCTTTTATCCTCTTAGATTTTGAATACTTGCTTTGAATTTGATCATATATCATTTTATCCTCAGCGAAATCGATAGGGTCTTTATAAATTCCATTTTTCCCTTTAATTTTTGATGATATTATCTTATTTGGTAGATCCATTCTTCGGATAGGATGGCCTCTAAATCCTTTGGATTTGAATTAATCCCCATTAATTTGACTTTTGGATTTAATTGAATATGATTTTTACTTATCTTCTCTCTATCTTATCCTGCATGAATTTAGACATTAAGACAAGTGAATTGTAAGAATTATTATATAATAAATGTAGGAATACAGTAACAATTATGTAATATATATGTCCAAATACACCCCCACACCTATCTTTTACTCGTCCTCGAGCAAAACAAAGAGAAAAGAAAAATTAACTGAACTAACTAAATTTCATAGGAATCACGATTGCACTTAGTACGTGCAACAAGCCGTTAAACCTCTAGGTTACCCTTGGAGGATGATTTTTTTCTCGTGAGGGTTTTCAGTGGATTACACCCACAAAATCCATAAAGGAGAAGAAATAATTTGTTAGTATTTTTGAAAATGCATTTTGAAAAGAAGATGAAATATTTAAAGTGTTTTCACAAGAATTTAAGTATTTTATAACTTATAGGATCACCAAACTATTCATCTCTAGACTTAGTCTCTATTCAAAGATTTGTTATCAATTAAGATTAGGGATAAAATTATATTCTCATCTACTCTATTATTTTTTCCCTAAGTCATAAGCATCTTGTAACCGTGAATAGTTTGACTAAGAGTTCTTTAACTCTAACTCTTATGCCTTATTTATGTATATATTGGTAGTAATATTCCTTAACTTTCTTAGGTTTTCTAATTTGCCCAAGCAACGAGCCTTAGTCAGTGACTCCCAAACCGAATGGTTTTAGGGCACCGGATGACAAAACACCCTAAGGACTTAGGACTCGAGTAATTAAGGCCATAAAATTAAGGATTTCATTGATAATATGAACCACCTGTATGCGTGAATAATTATGCTTTATGAGGTACAAAAACCCAGCTTAATCAGATAATTCTTTTATATATATATATTCTTTTTTTTTCTTTTTTTTATAAGGCATAAGAATCTTTGTTTTTGGACCCTAAGAGTGTAAGTGTATAAAATATGCATATTTCATCAAGGGCAAAATTAAGACTAAATTACATTTTCAATTTTTCTTCTAAGCTCTAGAAATCAAATAAATATTCTTATTTCAACCAAGTATAAGAAATTCTAATTATGATTCTCCTATTCATTAAAATTAACTTAATTTCTTATGACCATAAGTTAAAGTATTATTTTTTCAAAAAGTTTTTTTGTAAAAGAAAAGAAATATTTTTTGATGATGGAAAATGGAAATAAAGAGAAAAACCCATGTCAAATAAAAAGAAAACCTATATTAGAACCCTCCACCACACATATCTCATGCATTATCCTTAATATATAAATGAATACATATATGCATGAAATAAAATATAAAAGAGGTATATAAAAGGCTCACTATAACTGACTCGGCTAGCTAAAAAAATAAAAAATAAAAAGACGCACAAACTAAAAGAAAATATAACAAATATGTACAACTCAACGTCTCCCTATACCTAAATCTTTTTAGGTCTATTTCCTCTAACTCACTTTCTATCATTCCAATGGGTTCTCTTCAAGGGATAAATTGAAGAGGTCAATCTTTTTGTCATCTTTACTCTCATCATCTCCAACTTGTTCATCACCTACCTCCATCTTCTCCTGCTCTTCTTCTTACACATTCTCCCAAAAATTCATTATTATCACACAGCATAATTGGAGTATCCACATTATGATAGCCTAGAAATTTGAGCTTATCCTTAAAAATCACCTCAACAATTTCCTTAGGGTGTGTGTAATGGACCAACACATCCTAGTTGATTCATCCAAATAAATTAATTCATCTTCAAATAATTCTTTAAAGTTTTGTCAATTAGAGGTTCTTGAATCATGTTTTCAAAAGAATGATCATTAGATGACTCATCAAAAGTGAAGATACTCAAATCAAGTTTTCTTTTTACAAAGAAAATTTTAGACTTGAGCTTCTCAAAACATGTCTTCTCAAAACACTCATTTTTAAACAATTCTTCAAGAAACATAGGCTCATCATCCATACATGCATCCTCAACATTATGATCAACATGTTTCAAAGAAGTTATGTGCATTACAAATCATCCTTAACCAATTTATCCAAAAATATTGAATCATCATTAAAGAATTGTTCAATTGGTTGCTCATGGCAAGACAGGGTGTCAAACTCATAGATATCTCTAGCATCCTGCTCAAACTCTTTAATTTGATTTAAGTGCAATGATGAGGGTACAGTTTCAAAATTTGAGTCAACATATGGTTTAAACTCTTGTGGTATGTCCATTTAGTTCACTTGATAGCACTGATGTAACTCTTGAGTTTGATCTGAAATTGAGGCTGAATAAGGTTCATTGAGATAAGTCATTGTCTTATCAAAATGTATATTTATGCGAGCATTTGTCTCGATTATATCTTGATTGTTTTGAATGTTTTGAAGCATACATTGTTGCATGATTTCTATACTCTTCTCTAATGTACTTTATGTTGGCCCAAAGGTTACAATCCCCGATTTTGTGTTTTGATGATAACAAAACATATGAAGCTATTAGGTATTAATCAAGTTCAAGAGTGTATTTTAGGGTTCAAAAAGATCTAATAGGTTTTTCCTATAAACAAAAGTGTTGATGGCTCAAGAGTACTCAAGTAAAGGATCATAACTCAAAGCTCTAAATGTCGCTCAAACGTCTCTATCAAAGAAGCCCACTTGAAGATTCATATAGCCAATCAGAATCTTATAAGAAACTAGTTTGTTAAAGGGTAGAATATAGATTTGAGGCTCAAAGATATACACACACAAAAATGCGCACTTTCAAAAGTATGGTTTTGACATGTTTAGTTTTGATATCTGTTCCATATTTTTTCTAGAAATTTTTATCTCTATTTAGAACTTGTATCTCATGGCTATGCTTGTCTTCCCTCCTTTAAAACTTAAACAAAATTATTTTAAAATTTTATGTATCTTCAAAATTTAGCTAGACCTAGTTTTTTGGCCTAGGTCGATCGATCGGACAGTCAATCGTGCCTATTAAAGGCCAGTACGGTCGATAGTGCGATCGACCGAACCTCTGGCAATTGGGGTGTGCACGTTGTGCACATTCCTGGTCGACCTATCGGTCGACCCCCTAGCGATCGACCGGACGGTCGACCGACTGTAACCAGTTTTGGTTTCGGTTAAACATGGTCTACTGACCGGTCGACCGGGAGACAACAGTTATATTTTTTTGAATGGCCGGTCGACCGGCAGGTCGACTGCCACTCTGCCAGATTGGCAGAAATAGCTAGTTTTTGAAGACTATTTTTTAACATGTTTTTTAATACGTGTTTAGTTAAATTTTAAGAGTTAATTTCTTCCTTTTAAAACTGGTAAAATTATTCTAAATTTGTTTTTCTAAAACCTATATGGAAGGTCATTTGGATTGAATAATTCACAACAACAAATTTCATTGAAAATCAAGTTTTGCTTTCAAAGAGAAAAAGTTTCAATTTTTATTTGTGCTCTTATTCTCAAAGCATTCTAGTTGAGTTTTTCTTATCCTAAAATCTCTCTTTCTGATTTTCACTCTCACTTATATCCTTGAGCTTCAAGTTTAAATTTTACTCTATAGGATTTTATAAGAGAGTTGCAAAGAAAGTGTTTGTGGTCTTTTGATCACCCAGATCTTACTATCTCAATTTACTTTGTACTGCCTATCGTGTGGAGGATCGAGTTGGGGAGTTGTGTACTTCGAGTGGTTGCAATTCCTTATTGTAAGGCCCCTTTGTGGAGGATCCAATAGTGGATAGTGAAATCCTTCACGGTGGTAAAGGTGGGGACGTAGAGTAGTGGCTCGAACCTCGAACAAATATTTTTGCTTGCAATTGTTTTATTGTCTCTATTTATTTGTTTTTCATTCATTCATCCTTGTCGATCAATATTCATCTCAACAAGATAGCAATTAAGCACCTTAACTCTTATCTAAGAAATCACGAGGAGAAGTTCAGAGCTCTTCACGGAGAATTCGGCTTCAAGTCTTGTTTTGAGTGATCGGTTGCATCATTTTATTTTATTTTATATTGAATTGTAATTTGATTGGCAATATACCTATGCACCCCCCTCTAGGTGTAATTTAACTCTACAATTCCTCATGCTTATTATCAACTCCCCAAGATAAAAGTGATGGTTCAGTGTAGGACTATTTTGATTGATATGACTAATCACATGAACATTGAGGACAATCCCACCCCTCCGAATTAAAGTTTGATGGATAGGGATCATTCGTAGGTCCTTAAAATATGCCGAATTAGATTTGACCTAGTCCTAACGAATACCTTATTGAAGGACACTGTTCTAAAGGATGAGATGAATCATAATAGTGATGGTACCACATGGAAGGATGAGATGAAAAAGATAAAATAGTGGGTTGATTGTAGTCATGAAAGCCCAGAGGTGAGGCTAGTGGATGAGAATGAAGAAACGGTCTATCATGATAATAGTTATAAAGATCTTGATTTGGATAGGCCATTAGAGAAAAGAATTTTAAAATGATGAAAGGGGAGACGGATGGATGAAAATTGATTTTTTTTAGGTTTTTATTTTTTTTATTTTTTTTATTGTTGCACACACAAATGACTCAACCAATCAATTATAAACAATTTTTTTCTTTATCTTGAATTTATTTGAGGTGATTAATTTTTTAACCAATAATCTTTAAGAGAATAAATTCTCCCTAATTAGACAGCTCCTAACTAGGTTGGAATATTGTGGGGTGACCAATTAAAGCCTTCAAACGAGCAATTTGGTACTCCCTCAGGCGGGCGCTTACTAATTTCAGCCGCCCTTTCTTAGACAAGAAAGTTCCTCTATCCTTTCTCAGGGCCAGGCACCGCACAATAGCTAAGTCACCCTTTCTAGATGAGAAAGCTCTCTTTCGCAAGCTTGAAAGTAATCATCGGAGTATTCCCAAAATGGATCCACTTAATGAGCTCGAAATCACAGTTGTCAAGTTCTAATCGATTTTAATTTAATTCAAGCTTGGGAAAAACTTATACGCGGTTGTGATTTTTGAGCCAAAGAACGGGTAATCACTCCCGACTTTATATGAGGAGGGACGGCTCTTAAGATCTTTTTATGCAATATGCACTAATGCAGCATAAGTTCAATCAATAAGCACCTCCAAAACCCCACTGACAGGAGAATCATGGGTAGAGTTAGAAAATACTAACCTTTCTGGCGACTCTTAAGCAAGCAATTTTTTTTTTTGATTTGTTCTTATTTAGTTTAGCAATGCAATTTTAGCAAGCAAGCTCCTTCCTGTTACGCAAGTTTTCCTCATGTTCATGGAAAATCCCTGAAAAAAGACAATTTTGAAGTTAATTCTTAGGGATGGGGAAAAATAATAATAAATAAAAAGAAATTTTTTTCATTTTTTAAAATTTTTCTAATTTTTTTAATAAAAATTAGAGAAAGATTAAATGTTGATTTTCAAAACAGATTTTCACAAGTCCCCAGCAACGGCGCCAAAAACTGTTTGCAATTCAAAGTTTATGTAGAAATCTATCATTGTTTAAACTATATACAAGTTATGAAAACCTAATCTTACTTGAAATCTTTTTAGTAAAATTGTATAGTGGAAAAATAGGGTCGAATCCACAGAGACTTGTTTCTAAAAATCTAGTTTTTAAAAATCTAAATCTAACAATTAATCTAGTTTGAGAAATCCTTTAAAGAAAGGTGTGATGATTGTCTTAAAAGCTAAGATCTTTAAGCATAAAAAATGTAAAGAAAATAAAAAATAAAAAAGAATACTAACCTCGTACGAAGACTAAATAATTAAGATAATGAAAAAGAAACTAAGAGATTGGGATGAGGGGAAGAGAAAGATGAAACCCGATGACTTTGTTCCTTGTTGTCGCCTTGTCTCCCTCCTCCAATCGATATTGAAGACAAAAAAAACTAACAGAAGAAAAGAAGAGTAAATATGCATGAGATTATTGATGAGTTCATAAAATAAAACATGCAATGAAAAGAAGAAAATCGCATCAAAAAATAAAAAAGAAAAGTAGAGAAAGGCTAGACTGAAAATTTGCAAGATCTATATTGAAGAAAACTGATTTTTATTGAAAAATCGTTGTTACAAAACTTTTGATCCCAAACTCGCATTACAACACTCAACTTTCCTCTCAATTACTTTTCAGCCTCACGGTGTACATTTTTTTCACTGGATAGGAATTTATAAAACAGAGATAAGAGATAGCGTAAGTAGATGGGGGAGCTGGCGCTCCCCTTGATTCAACTACCAGGCCACGAAAACGCGGCTCTTTCCATGTTTTCGCAGTAAGATCCTGGCCATAGGGCCAAGATCAAGGAGCGTTGGTCCGTTGATTTTTCCTCTATCCTTTTACCCTCTTAGATTTTAAATATTTGCTCTGAATTTGACGATACATCCTTTTATCCTCAGTGAAACTGATAGGGTCTTCAAAAATTTCATTTTTCCTTTAATTTTTGATGGCATTATCTTATCTGGTAGATCCATTCTTCAGATAAGATGGTCTCCAGATCCACTGGATTGGAATCGATCCCTATCGATTTGACTTTTGAATTTACTTGGATAGGATTTGTGATTATCTTCTCTCTATTCTATCCTGCATGAATTTAGACATAAGACAAGTGAATTGTAGGAATTATTATAGAATAAATGTAGGAATGCAGTAACAATTATGCAATATATGTGTCCAGACAATGATCAAACTAATTAATAATAATATTAATAATTAGTAACAATAAAACTAATAACTCACACTCAGTAATAATTAATTTATCTTTAATAAAAATCATATATACATACTAAAATACTAATATATATATTAAATTATGTATTACAAATTAGGGGTATCACAACATTGCCCAATCATCTCAAGTACGTCTACTTAGACGAACAAGAGACTCTTCTAGTCATCATCGCCTCTCATCCTACTATAGGACAAGAAGAAAGTCTTATGATAGTTCTTAGAAATCATAGGGAAGCAATTGGTTGACAATGACTGACATCAAGAGATTTAGTCCAGTCATACTTCAATATCGCATTCATCTCAATGGTGACACCAAAGAGAGGCCTGCAGCATGGTTAAACCCTATAATACAAGAGGTTGTTTATGTTGAAATTTTGAAACTCCTAGACAATGTGGATTAATTATCCCATTTCTGATAGTCAATGGGTCAGTCTTGTCCATGCGGTTCTGAAGAAATTTGATTCACTATGGTAGAAAATGAGAATAAATAGTTAGTCCAAACTCAACTCCCCACCAAGATTTGAGTTTGCATTGATTATAGAAAGTTAAATACTGCCACTCGTAAGGACCATTTCTCACTTCCTTTCATTGATCAAATGCTTGAACATCTAGCTGGCTATGAGTATTATTATTTTTTGGATGGTTACTCGGGTACAATCAGATTCCTACAGCTCCGGAGGACTACAAGAAGATCACATTTAAATGTTCATTTAGGACGTTTGCTTATCACCGAATGTCTTTTGATTTGTGCAATGCCCCCTCAACATTAAAATGTTGCATGTTGAGTCTATTTTCTAACATGACAGAACAGTTTCTTGAAATTTTCACGGATGATTTCTCCATCTATGGAGATTCATTCGATCAATATTGTCATCATCTAGAACTTGTCCTCCAACATTGTGCTGAGAAAACTCGACATTACTTTGGGAAAAATGTCATTTCATGTTAAAACATGAAATTATCTTGGGACATGAAATCTCAAGAAAAGGGATTGAAGTGGATAAAACTAAGATTGATATCATTGCTAAGCTTTCTATGCCCAAATGCGTGAAGAATATCTGACCCTTCTTAGGACATGCCAGGTTCTATCAGAGATTTATTAATTACTTTAGAAAGATTGCTAGACTCTTGACTAACCTTTTAGCAAAGGACGTGTCTTTCACTTTTGATAATTGATGTCTTAATGCTTGGGAGAAGCTTAAAAAAGAGCTAATTTCTGTACCATCCATTCTGCCCCGGATGGTCAATGCCGTTTGAGGTTATGTGCTCGATGCTTCAGATTTTACCATAGGCGATGTCTTAGCACGATGCATTGATAACAAGCAGCATGTAATCCACTACTCAAGTAGGACTCTCAAAGATGCCCAGATAAACTACATTACAACTGAGAAGAAATTTTTGGCTGTAGTGTTTGCCTTAGAGAAATTTTGTCTATACCTACTTAAAAACCACCATCTTCACTAATCATTCTACACTTAGGTACACATGCTTAAAAAACATGCCAATGCCCAACTCATTCGTTGGGTCCTCCTTCTTCAAGAATTTGATCGCGAGATTCGAGAGAAAAAGGGCGTAGAAAATATTATCTCCGATGATTAAGTTTTAACCTATATAGAAAATACAGAATTTTAGAACTTAACAATAAAGAGTGCAAGGTGCTCAATACTACCGCAACAGCAAGTGGCTATGCTGGTCGTAATTCAAAAGAAGGGACTAACGATGAAAGCTTTTAGTAAGTTGTCTTCTTTTTGAGTTTAAAAAACGTTTTAGGAATTTCTTCTCAGCTTTAGAAAAAGAAAACAAAAAGGTTAAGTTAGAAGATGTGAAGAAGATGGTAAAAGAAAATATGGTGATGTTGTTGTTGTTGTTTTATTTACAAAACAGAAGGAAAAACTAAATAAAGAGGATAATGTTGGTTTTGGAGTTAGATTCTAAACTAAAAATTAAAAGAAAACTAAAACACTTACCTTATCAGTACTCATATACCTTGGATCAGTCACTATAACTTACCTAGTCTTTGAAGGCGATTAAGCATGGCGTGTAGGATCTTCCCTGTTCCCGATCTACATTATGAATAAAAAGGCAAGCTAAACTAACAAAGGAATGGTTTTTCATCACCATAGGCCAACAAGAGCACTTGCGATGGCGAAATAGTCTCAAGGCTATCAGATTCTTTTGGATTACAAAACAAATCAGAGGAAAGCAAACAAAAAAAGAGTAAAGAAGGAAAAGAAACTTCAATTCGTTTCAAATAACAATGAAAGAAAGACTCACTTACACCAGTGTCATCCTCATTACAAGCTTGCTCTCATTTCTCCATGAAACTCTCCTCTCCTCTCAGTTACATAAAGAAAATGAAAATTACATAAAAAACTAAAAACCCAAGTTACAGAGTAAAAAATGGCCTTGCTTCTACTCTCCACTTGATCGTACTCTATGGTCTCAGAAATTTCAGTATTTAATGCAAAAACTAAAAGGGGAGAGAAGTATACAGATAAGAGGAGCAAAGGCTCCCCAAGATTCTTCAAGATTGCCATGAAAATGCGGCTTTGGCGCCACATTTTCACAGCCTGGGTATGGCGGCCACACCCGTGGGTGTAGCTCTCTGTTTTGAAGATCACTTTATATCTCCTGCTGGCTTTTCAGATTTGGTCGTAGATTTGACGAAACCTCCTTTGATTTTCAGTTTTAACGACTTGATTTGTGAAGATCTATTTTTAATTGATTTTTCAACTGGCTTTATCTTTTTTGAATTGCCCTGATTTGCCCTAATCCTTGATTTGAATTTAACTCTGAACTAAATAAGAATTAGGCGGGCTTTTGGGCTTGGTTTCTCTTCCCTCTCCTTTAGTAAAGGCCTACATATAATTTAGACAATAAATAGGATTAAAAATAGAGTTTATTAAATAATAAATATGACAATATGACAATAAGTATGTAGCATCAGCGACCGATCAGCCGACCATCTCTCACGTATTCCTAACTCTCCACACAATGAATTGCCCATTAATGAAAACTTTCTCGATGAACAACTCTTAGCCAGCTTTAAGGAACCTTGGTTTGCCGACATAGTGAACTACTTAGTTACGAAGCAAACTCCATCTCATTGGTCAAAACAAGACATATACCAATTTTTATCTCAAGTCCGCTATTTCTTTTGGGAGGAGCTGTATCTTTTCAAGTATTATTTCGATCAAATCATTCGGAGATGTATCCTCGATGAGAAAGTCAAGTGTGTTCTTTTATTCTTTCACGAGCTTCCATGCGGTGGACACTTGACTGCTGAAAAAGTATTACAAAGTGCATTCTATTGGCCTATTTTGTTCAAAGATGCCTTTGAATTTAGCAAGATGTGCCCAAGATGTCAAGTAGTAGAAAGGACCTTGAAACGTAATATGATGCCCCTAGCCCAATTCTAAAAATAGAAATTTTTTGATGCTTGGGGCATTGACTTTATGGGTCCTTTTTCTATCTTGTTTTACATCTTGGTTGTCGTGGACTATGTGTCCAAGTGGGCTGAATCCATTCCAAGCAAGACAATTGACAACAAGGATGTTGTCAAGTTCTTGAAAGAGAATATTTTCTTACGCGTCGGAACCCCTCGTGCCATAATTAGTGATAATAGCACTCATTTATGCAATAGATCTTTTGAGGCTTTTTTTGCGAAAATATGCCATAAAACAAATTATTCACACCCTATCATTCTCAAACCAATGGGTAGGTAGAGGTCTCCAATAGACAAAACAAACTTATTTTTTAGACTGTGAGCCAAACTGGAAAGATTGGTCCACCAAATTGGTAGATGCCTTATGGGCATACAGGACCGCTTTCAAAATAATTTTAGGGATGTCTCCTGATATGTTAGTCTTTAGAAAGGCTTGCCATCTACATGTCAAGTTAGAACATTGGGCCTTATCAGCAATCAAGCAATTGAACTTTGATTTAAACAAGGCAGATGACCTATGAAAATTACAAAGTTCCGAACTTGAGGAGTTGAGAAATGAGGCCAATGAAAATGCGAAGATCATGAAAAATAGGGTTCAGGTATTTCATGATAAGATTATTATAAGAAAATTTTTGTCCCCGGACAAAAAGTCTTATTCTATAATTCTAGGCTTCATTTTTTTCAGGAAAGTTAAAATCAAGATGGACTGGGCCATTCATTTTGATATTGTGTTTCCACATGGTGGAGTAGAGATCAGCGACCCACGAGAATGATTTTAAGGTAAGTGGTCAATGATATGGCAAATGGGTCTATTTGACCCAATGTATCGGTAACATAACCTTTTTTACATTTTATTTCATACATCTATACATTTCATTCATACATTGGGGATAATGCATGAGATAGATGTGGGGAGGAGCACTAAAATTTAACATGATAAAAAAAAGAGAAAAAACTTTTTTTTAAAGTGGGAGACAATATTTTAATCTATTTTTGTAAAAAGTTAAGATAATCTTAAGGATTAGGGGAATCATAATTAGGATTTCCTAATACTTAGTCAAAATAAGATTATTTGTTTGTGTCACGCTCCTCTTCCCAAAATACGCGAAAATGGAGTCGCGACGAAGGTCGGCGACGTATGTACGCGAGAAAAATACCCACGCACATACGCTAACCCTAAAGTAACCTGAACAAGCGATAAAATCTACTATGATAATTCAATATCACTACAAAATGACATATAAATATCTAACACAATGATAACAGATGAATAACGAAAAGAAAATGGCAACTGGATGCGATAAAGATAGAATCAGGAAATAACATGAATAAAATAGCAAGAATACCTATAATTAAGAAGAGAGAGACTCCAGCTCCTCATAACGTGTACGATCACATGAACACCTGAACAATATAAGGTGTCCAAAAATCCTAGACGTGCGAATCCAGGGTCGTCAGAAGCCACCTAATGAGTGTGTGCGTAAAGGAAAAGGTGTTTGTGCATAACAATGCAAGCAAAAACAACATGATAACTGAAATAAAACATAACAGAATAATCAATGTTAAGAACAAAGCTAAAAATGATATATAACTGGCATCCTGACCACTAATGTCAAAATGTGTAACCTAACATATGTCACTAGTCTGGCATACAATCCGATCATGTGTACAATCATATGTCGATCATAATTATATATATATACGTACAATCAGGTGATCACGGTCAGTCACAATACATTAACAGTTTATCATTATTAATTATGTCAGCGAACACCAATTACCACTTGTAATAGACACATCCTATACTACGCCTGTTACACATGCCAATCGAGGTCCTCAGTTATTGAAACTGATTGGTTGGAGACATTGTCTGTGTTTTAGGTGGGTCCCGTGCATACCCGGGACACGGCCCAGACTCCTGACGCTGAACTAGGACCTACCGCAAGGTAGTTAGGAACATGTATAACAAGTCAGGTACATGTATAACATGTATAATAGGAACAGGAACAGGACGGGGTGCCAGTCACCCCACGGGAACCCTGCAGTGGAACCCTCTTTCGGCTGCGCAACCTAAATCCTAGGTCCACCCAAAATACAGACGATGTCTCCTCCATCAATCTCCCCAATCTCAGTATAAGTTGTTTAATATCATGTTATTATCAAGATTACTTAATGTGCATGTTACTTGAATCACTGGGATAACTCGGTGGTACTCACGGTAACAATATCAACATGTGTAATCAGGATACCGGTATGACAGGAATATATAATATCAATGAACAGGATACCGGTATAACATGAATATGTAACAAGTATAACATGAAAGTGTTGTTACCGTGTAACAATATTTTCCCAGAAATTAATGGTAACATGGACATGATAGTTATCAGGTAGATACCAAGTATAATCAGTCAAGTTTCTCAGATAAATCAACATATTCAGGATGAGTAATGACCTACTGTCATGAATAGAATAATCCGGGCAATGTATATAATCAAGTCATAACCTCAAAATCATCGATATATACATCCTCTAAGCCACTAATAAATCAGATCGACCAATAGCTGTCATAAAACTCCGAACATGTAATATAATCACCGATATCAATGAAATCACCCATAATAACTCTATCTCCATAACTGAAATAGTCAAGAACCAATCATAAAGTAATATATATCCTCAAAATTAAAATCAGACTTATCCAGCTATAATCACGATCATAACTAAAGAAGATAACCTCCTCGATCAACATAACATATCAATCATCTCTACATCTAATATCCAACATTGATAAAATCATCAGTACTCAATCAAATCACCAGGGTAAATCCAAAAGTCTTTATTCCATCAATCCAAAATCAAGATCATAATTAAGGAATGACACATCCTCGATCAATGTGAAATCTAAGTCATCCCTATATCTAGTAATCAATATCAATAAGGTCATCAATACATCAGTCAAGCTCACCAATAGAGGAATCCAGAAATAATAGCTCTTAATAGTCCAGAAGTCTGTCTCATCATATACACTAGCATCAAGAGTTTATATTCAAACATATTCATATATCGGTAAAACAGTCTATCGATAAAGCAACATCATGCCTAGCTCGTCCTCAATATTAAAAAGAGTTCTATTCAGAATAGTCACCAACAATTTGCCCGATAAATACCATACATAAAATATGAATCTCTAATCCTCAATTATCAATCAATCAGCCTAAAGATCAATATACTTATCCTAAGATTTATCACCGCTAGGTCGGTTACAAAGTCAAGTCCGGTCTACGGTATATCAGTACTAGGCCTAAGTCAACAATGGCGATTTACCAACACATGAAATGATACTGATACAATCTCATATCAATTATACAAATAAGGTGAACAATCACTAATGTCTTATGAAGTGATACAACAAGTCAAACTGGTAAAAAAAAAGTCACATGAAATAATACGAATAAAACACAATAACGGTAAAGAAGAAAATTTCATAAGACGAACACTCACAAATAAAATTAATTAAAATTATACAAAGAAAGGAAACACTCACAACAAATAAAATTACACAAAGAAAAGAAACACTCACAAAATTCTTATTTACTTGAAGAAGAAAGAGAATACTCACAAAATAGAATTATAGAAGGAAAAGAAAACACTCACCTCAACTCGATCCCAAGCCCAAAGCACTGAAATCATAAAGCCCTGATATATCTACATAGTTCATTCAATAGGAATTGTTAGATTTTTTTAAAAGGATATTTTAAGGAGTTTAAATCTTGATTAATCAGTTTGGGAGTCAGAAATATGTTTCTCTGAGTCTAAGGAATTTAGTAGGTTTAGCTTAAATCAATTTCTAATTTTTGTTGAATTTTTACTAGGCTTTAAATCATTAAAATACTTAACGAGTTTGAATATAACATTAAGGGAAAAGGTTTAAAGTAGGTGATTTGATTTAATTTCATGTCGCTATTTGTCTAAAATTTTATCATAGAAAGTAAAATTATTATAGACTATTGTTTATATTTTTCTCTTTTTTTATTTTTAATAAATTATTTTAACATGCAAATCTTGTTTCCTTCTTTCTTCCTTCCTTTTTCTTTTCTTTTCTTTTTTTTACATATCTCTAACAGTAGCCCAGGCCTAGGCTAGGCCTGGGCTGGACCAGGTCGGACCAGGCCAGGCCCAGGCCTGGGCCGGAATTCTTTTTTTCTTTTTTTTAATTACTTTTAAACAGGTCCCAAGGCCCTGCTGGCCCGACCAGGCTTGGACCGGCTAGGGCGGGGCCAGGCTAGGCCCAGTGCAGGTCTGGCCTGGCGCTGCGATAGTTTTATTTTTTTATTTTTTTGGGATAAATTTTAAATTGTAAAAATTTTAAAAAGTGTTTTAAATTTAGATATGTATTGCATATACTCACGTGTATTTTAGTTGGATTTTAGGGTTTTGATGTATAAAAATATTCATGGAGATCATGGTATAGACATGATTTTTATGGTTCTAATTTAATTTTTTTTAAAGAAAAACTGAAATTAAATTCACAAGTTAGATCTACTTACTTGAGTTATTCCTTCTTGTTTGCTTCTCAATCCCTGTACCTCGAAGTCCTTTTCATTCACTATCTACTTAAGGAGAAGGGAAAGATGAAGTGGGGAGAGTTTGGATTAGGGTTTTCTCTTGAGGTGAAGAGAAGGAAGGAGTTTCGGTCTTTATATAGGATATTAGATATTTTAGAAACCTGAATTCTAATTAGATTTAGATTGCTTAATTTAGTAGTTCAGATGAGAATAGAAGATTGCCAAAATCTCAAGGAGATTCAGCTTAGATATGATTTTTGCTAGAATTTAAATTAGGATTAGCTAAGATTAATGAAAAAGATTTGATAAGATAGAATTTTGATTAGGATTAGAATTGGGTTTTGGGTTAATGGGTAAGGATCTCAAGGGTACTGGGTTATAGGTTATATTTGGGCTTTAGTTAAAAGAAATAGTAATATGAAGAATAAGAAAAATAGAGAGTGGGCGTGCAGGCTTAGTTTTTGGTCTTAAAGAAAAATAGAAAAAGATGAAAATAAGAAAGTGGGCTTGACTCATGTGGGCTTAGCATAAAAAGGAAAAGAAAACAAAATAAAAAGGAGAATGGGTTGAGCTTTTAGGCATAGAATGAAAATAATAATACTACCCATTAATAATAATTTAAAATAACTAAACATAAGCAATAAGAGTCTACAAGTCATAAACAATAATAATACTAATAATGATACTAAATCAAGTTAATTAATAATAATATAATAGGTAGAGTCAGGTAAGTATTTTAAAATAATAATATGGTATTATTAAATAGGGGATATTACATTCTACCCACCTTAACAAAAATTTTGTCCTCGAAATTTCGAATAGGTAGGAAAGGTTAGAAAATCAGAATCAAGAGAGAAAACAAACAAGCTTTCACGTTACTTCTGAACACATCATGGATCCGCTACGCTTCCACTGCGCGCTCTGATCTTTATTACCGGTTTCAGAATGGAGTGACCAATTCTAAGAGATAAAATCAAGAAATAAAATCGGGAAGAAGAATAAGAATTAAGATGGAGCCAAGATTACTCTAGAAAAAGAGTTAAAATTAGGGATATCAAAAGATTTAAGAGATGGATTCCAAAAGGCAAGACGATCAATTCCATAGGGAGTCAATATCATCGTATGGATAGTATATGTATATTACAGTGTAAATGTAACTTGTCTCAGGCAATCGGTAAGAACTAGGTCCTCCTTGAGTAAACCTGGCTCTGATACTAAGAAAACCCAGTCACGCCCTGCTTACTAAAATACGCGAAAACGGAGTCGAGATGAAAGTCGGCGATGTATGTACGCGAGAAAAATACCCACGCACATGCGCTAAGCCTAAAGTAACTTGAACAAGCTATAAAATCTACTATGATAATTCAATATCACTGCAAAATGACATAAATATCTAACATAATGATAACAAATGAATAAAGGAAAGTAAATGGAACCTAGATGCGATAAAGATAGAATCAGGAAATAACATGAATAAAATAGAAAGAATACCTATAATTAAGAAAAAAGAGACTTCAGCTTCTCATAACGCGTACGATCACATGAACACCTGAACAATATAAGGTGTCCAAAAATCCTGGACGTGCGAATTCAGGGTCGTCAGAAGCGACCTAATGAGTTTGTGTGTGTAAAGGAAAAGGTGTTCGTGCATAACAACGCAAGCAATAACAACATGATAACTGAAATGAATTATAATAGTATAATCAATGTTAAGAACAAAGATATGAACGATATATAACTGGTATCCTGACCACTAATGTCAATATGTGTAACCTAATGTATGTCACTAGTCTGGTATACAATCCGATCATGTGTACAATCATATGTCGATCATAATTATATATATACGTACAATCAGGTGATCACGGTCAGTCACAATATATTAACAGTTTATCATTATTAATTATTTCAGCTAACACCAATTGTCACATGTAATAGACGCATCCCATACTACGCCTACTATACATGCCAATCGAGGTTCTCAGTTATTGAAACTGATCGGTTGGAGACATTGTCTGTATTTTAGGTGGGTCACGTGCATACCCGGGACCACGGCCCAGACTCCTGGCGCTGAACCAGGACCTACCGTAAGGTAGTCAAGAACATGTATAATATGTATAATAGGAACAGAAACAGGACAGGGTACCAGTCACCCACGAGAACCCTGCAGTGGCACCCTCTTTCGGCTGCACAACCTAAATCCTAGGTCTACCCAAAATACAGACGCTGTCTCTTCCATCAATCTCCCCAATCCCAGTGTAAGTTGTTTAATATCATGTTATTAGTTTATCAAGATTACTTAATGTGCATGTTACTTGAATCACTGGGATAACTTGGTGGTAGTCACGGTAACAATATCAATATGTGTAATCAGGATACCGGTATAATAGGAATATATAATATCAATGAACAGGATACCGGTAGAACAGGAATATATAACAAGTATAACATGAAAGTGTTGTTATCGTGTTACAATATTTTCCTAGCAATTAATGGTAACATGGACATAATAGTTATCAGGTAGATACCAAGTATAATAAGTCAAGTTTCTCAGGTAAATCAAGATATTCAGAATGAGTAATGACCTACTGTCATGAATAGAATAATCCGTGCATTGTATATAATCAACTCATTTCCTCAAAGTCATCGATATATCCATCCTCTAAGTCATCAATAAATCAGATCGATCAATAGCTGTCATAAAACTCTGAACATGTAATATAGTCACCGATATCAATGAAACCATTCATAATAACTCTATCTCCATAACTAAAATAGTCAAGAACCAATCATGAAGTAATATATATATCCTCGAGATCAAAATCAGACTTATCCAACCATAATCAAGATCATAAGTAAAGAATATAACCTCCTCGATCGACATAACATATCAATCATCTCTACATCTAATATCCAACATTGATAAGTTCATCAGTACTCAATCAAATCACCAGGGTAAATCCAAAAGTCTTTAATCCATCAATCCAAAACCAAGATCATAATTAAGGAGTGCCATATCCTCGATCACTGTGAAATCTAAGTCATCCCTATATCTAGTAATCAATATCAATAAGGTCATCAATACATCAGTCAAGCTCATTAATAGAGGAATCCAGAAATAATAGCTCCAATAGTCCAGAAGTCTATCTCATCATATACACTAGCATCAAGAGTAATATATTTATATATATT
Source organism: Agave tequilana (assembly GCA_038442645.1). Lineage (NCBI taxonomy): Eukaryota > Viridiplantae > Streptophyta > Magnoliopsida > Asparagales > Asparagaceae > Agave > Agave tequilana. The sequence goes on from JAVJIF010034684.1 coordinate 59,370, forward strand.
CATGAATCGGTAAAACAGTCTATCAATAAAGCAACATCATGCCTAACTCGTCCTCAATATCCAAAAGAGTTCTAGTCAGAATAGTCATCAACAATTTGTCCGATAAATACTATACATAAAATATGACTCTAATCCTCAATCATCAATCAATCAGCCTAAAGATCAATATACTTATCCTAAGATTTATCACCGCAGGTCAGTTATAAGGTCAAGTTCGGTTTACGGTATATCAGTACTAGGCCTAAGTTAACAATAACGATTTACCAACACATGAAATGATACTGATAAAATCTCATATCAATTATGCAAATAAGGTAAACAATCACTAATGTCTAATGAAGTGATACAACAAGTCAAACTGGTAAAAAAAGTCACATGAAAAAGACGAATAAAACACAATAACGGTAAAGAAGAAAATTTCATAAGACGAACACTCACAAATAAAATTAATTAAAATTATACAAAGAAAGGAAACACTCACAACAAAATAAAATTACACAAAGAAAATAAACACTCATAAAATTCTTATTTTATGAAGAAGAAAGAGAATACTCACAAAATAGAATTATAGAAGGAAAAGAAAGAACTCACCTGAACTCGATCCCAAGTCCAAAGCACTGAAATCAGAAGGCCCAGATAAATCTACATAGTTCATTCAATAGGAATTGTTAGATTTTTAAAAAGATATTTTAAGGAGTTTAAATCTTGATTAATTAGTTTAGGAGTTAGAAATATGATTCTCTGAGTCTAATGAATTTAGTAGGTTTAGTTTAAATTAATTTCTAATTTTTGTTAAATTTTTAATAGGCTTTAAATCATTAAAATACTTAACGGGTTTGAATCTAACATTAAGGGAAAGGGTTTAAAGTGGGTGATTTGATTTAATTTCATGTCACTATTTGTCTAAAATTTTTATCATAGAAAGTAAAATTATTGTAGACTATTGTTTATATTTTTCTCTTTTTTTTCTTTTTAATAAATTATTTAACATACAAATCTTGTTTCTTTCTTTCTTCTTCCATTTTCTTTTCTTTTTTTTTTTTTCATATCTCTAACAGTAGCCCAGGCCCAGTCCAGGCCCAGGCTAGCCCGGGCTGGACCAGGCCGGACCAGGCCAGGCCCAGGCCTGGGCCGAAATTCTTTTTTTCTTTTTTTCTTTTTACTTTTAAACAGGGCCCAAGGCCCTGCTGGCCCGGCCAAGCCTGGGTCGGCTAGGCCGGGGCCAGGCTAGGCCCAGTGCTGGTCTGGCCTGGCGCTGTACAGACCACCTAGTCTGTGCAGCAGTAGTTTTATTTATTTTTTTATTTTTTTGGGATAAATTTTAAATTGTAAAATTTTTAAAAAGTGCTTTAAATTTTAGATATGTATTGTATATACTCACGTGTATTTTAGTTGGATTTTAAATTGAGTTTTGATGTATAAAAATATCCATGGAGATCATGGTATAGACATGATTTTTATGGTTCTAATTTAATTTTTTTAAAGAAAAAATCTGAAATTAAATTCACAAGTTAGATCAACTTACTTGAGTTATTCCTTCTTGTTTGCTAAAAACACTGTACCTCGAAGCCCTTTTCGTTCACGATCTGCTTGCCCTTTTCGTTCACGGTCTTCTTGAGGAGAAGAGAAAGATGAAGTGGGGAGAGTTTGGATTAGGGTTTTCTCTTGAGGTAGAAGAGAAAGAAGGAGTTTGGCTCTTTATATAAAATATTAGATATTTTAGAAACATGAATTCTAATTAGGTTTAGGTTTAAATTGCTTAATTTAGTAGTTCAAATGAGAATTGAAGATTGCTAAAAATCTCAAGGAGATTCAGTTTAGATATTATTTTTGTTAGGATTTAAATGAGGATTAGCTAAGGTTAATGAAAAAGATTTGATAAGATAGGATTTTGATTAGGATTAGAATTGGGTTTTGGGTTAATGGGTAAGGATCTCAAGGGTACTGGTTATAGGTTATATTTGGGATTTAGTTAAAAGAAATAAGTAATATGAAGAATAAAAAATAGAGAGTGGGCTTGCGGGCTTAGTTTTTGGGCTTAAAGAAAAATAGAAAAAGATTAAAATAAGGAAGTGGGCTTGGCTCATGTGGGCTTAGCATAAAAAGGAGAATGGGTTGAACTTTTGGGCTTAGAATGAAAATAATAATACTACCCATTAATAATAATTTAAAATAAATAAATATAAGCAATAAGAGTCTAAAGTCATAAACAATAATGATACTAAATCAAGTTAATTAATAATAATAATATAATAGGTAGAATCAGATGAATTTTAAAATAATAATATGGTATTATTAAATAGGGGATATTACAGTTTAATTTCTCGGTTTAGGAAGAAAAACTGAAAAAGTAATTTGGTCTTAATTTTTACCTTGATAAAATATGCACTTTATACATTTATACACTTAGGATTAAAAAAAAGACTCATGTGCCTTAAAATAAGAAAAAAAAGAAAAATATATAAATAATAAATAATCCTCTGTTAAGCAGGGTAGTTGTGCCTAATAAAGCATAATTATTCATGCCTAAAAGTGATCCATATCATCAATAAGAATCTTAGTTTTGTGACCTTATTTGCTTGAGTTCTTAAGTCCTAGGGTGTTTTCTCATCCAGTGCCCTAAGACTATCCTATTTGGGAGTCACTGACTAAGGATTCGTTATATGAATGAATAAGAAAACCTAATAAAACTAAGGGATAAATATCATCAAAATAAAAAATAATAAGGTATAAGAGTTGGAGTTAAAGAATTTCAAACAAAAATTTCATGGTCACAAGGTGCATATGAGTTAGGGCAGATTAAGTAAGAAATACAATTTTAATTCTTATCTTTATTTGAATAGAGATTAAGTTTAGAAATGAATAATTTGGTGAAATTGTGACCTTATAGATTACTTAAGTTTTTTGCAAAAGTTTGCCAAAGATTTCTTGCCTCTTTTAAAAAGGAATTTTTAAAAATTCTAACAATTATTCATTTTTCAGATTTTGTGGGTGTAGTTAACTGAAAACTCTCACGAGACAAAATACGTCCTCTATCGATAACCTAGAGGTTTAACGGCTTGTTGCATATGCTCAATACAGTCGCGTGACCTACGAAAGTGGCTCAATAATCTCTTAGTCTTTTGATTTTACTCGAGGACAAGCAAAAGATAGGTGTGTGGATGTGATTATTTAGGTGCATTGGATATTCATGTCACATTTTCATATTTATTATGTTTTAAACTCTCCTATTTAATTAGTTTAATGTCTAATGGTGTGTATGTGTAAATAACGGAGAAAGAGAAGAAATATCAAATTTATCTAGTTAAATTCGAAGCTTAAACATAGGATTTTCTAGCTCAAGCAATCAACTGAGATCTACTAAAATTCAGAGGTTTAAAAGAAATCCTATCTTAATAAAGGGAAGTAACAGAATGGAAAAATCCATGCCACAAAGAATCCGGCCCAAAGGCCAGATCATAGCCATGGAAATGAAATAATTGTCGCGTTTTCACGACCATAACAAGGTCGTTGGGCCAGCATCTGCGCTCATATCTTCAAGCGTGCATTATTCAGAAATTAGATGAAAGAACAGGTTGCCTTGCCCACATGTCCATCAAGCTATGTAAAAATGGTACCTATAAGGTGGGTTCTTTTGAGCCGGAACATAATCATGCAAAGGCCACTCCATCGAAAAGGCATTTATTGAAGTCACAAAGACATATCACTGATGCACAGAAATCATTGGCTAATATTGTAAATTCTGTATCTACCATTGAAGTGACAGTCAAAGAAGATTCATCTTGTTGTTCAACATGTCTCGATTTATCTAGTATGTTAGTGTTATTCTTGCATTCTTTTATTTACTTTACTACTATTATGAGTAACTAAATGATTTGATTCTAGGCTCACTAATCTGCTCTTCTCTATTTTTTACTCTTGATCGGTTTTCACCTAAAATAACTCACTTGAATCATATGAATGTCTAAGTTAACTCTTGCATTTGCGAATGTTCTTGAAGGCACATGAGGATAGGTCTTGGACTTTAACACTTATTTCAAAAGTACAACTTTTTCAAAATTATTTTTATTCCATATTTGTTGGTTTGCTTGATAGTTTAATATTCAATCTAAGAACTGTTTCAAAACAAATTTAAAATTTCCAAGCCAATTTTATTTATTTTGCTTGGACACTTTAGAACTTCAAGATTGAACTTTGGCCTACGATCATTTGAGGCAATTTACTTTCAAGAGAAGAGTATAGAGTTGCGTATAGGATTAGTGAGCCGGATCTTTTTATTTATAAAAAATAAAATCAATTTTACTTCACTCAAGTTTTTTTTCGAATTCTTTTTTTTCAAAATCTCATCTTCTTTTCAATTTTTCCTTAAACCAACTCCAAACCAACCATATTCTTTTCCTTTTTCTTTTTTAAAAAAAAGAATCTGAACTTGTTCCTCAACAAACATACCGAAAAGCTTACATCGCATCTTTTCTTATAGACCCGACCTGTTAGCCCCAAGCTACACGGTATTTTTAATCCAATCACCACATGATTTTCTGCTTTCAATTCTTTACTTGAATTAATGTTTTGGAATTGCTTGGTTTTATCCAAATAATATTCCTTCTCCTTTATCGCGCAACTGCGTTTTCGAGCGTCGCGTTTTCGTGGCATCCGTGCCAGGATGGAGGGCTCTGGTGCTCTGTTTTCTACAGCATAGTCACATAGTAGCCACATGTATTCTATAGAGGCTAGTTCCTAAAATTTGCACATGCACACAAAAACAGAGAAGAAAAGTTAACCATTTAGTAAATTAAAAAGAAATATCGTTCTTTCTCCAGTAACAGTGCCAAATTTGATCGAGAAGAACCAAGACGTTGAAATATGTATTCTGAATTTAGAAGTTGGTGTTTTAACTTCTCACAATTCTACTACTATAGCAAAGTGGCTAAGTGGATCGTGATACATAAGGAAGGATGAGATAAAAGTATTTCGGTATTTTTTAAGTTATGAAATCGGTTAAAAGATTCTTCTTTGTTTTGAAAAATGAAAAGAAAGAATAACTAAGTTAGTGGAGGATTAGGAAAGAAGAATAAATAACGAGGGAAATATTTGTGTTTTAGTTTTTAAAAAGAAATTAAAAGAAAAGAAATAACATGGCTAAAATCTATTAAATGTTCTTACTAGTGTACTTACCTCTTGCAGCATTAACTCACCTTGGGTCTTTAGCAACTTACCGAGCTTGACTGGGAGAAGATCACTGCATGGCATATAAGATTACCTTTTTATTCCAAACAACCTATATTATATCATCAAAATATCAAAAGTAAGAATGAAATGATACAGATCTTATATGTTTAGAAATGGGAATCCATGATCATAAGCCATCTATGCCACTCGCAATGGCAAGGCTTATTTGATGCTATCAAATTCATATGGTTCATAGAACAATTAAAGAGGAGAAAACTAGAAGGTTAAAAAGATTTAAGCCATGAAGTAAAAACAAAGAAAAGAATAACATAAAAACAAGCTTTGATTAAAATTGAAAAACTTAAGAAAATGAAACAAGCGTACATCAAGTATCACTCTAATCACTCTCCCTTTTTCTTACGAATCTCTTTCTAATCTTATCTATGGAAAAAAATAGAAAAATACATTAAAAAGAAAAAAATAAAATCTACACTAAACTAAGAGTAGCACTCTAGCCTAAGCTCTCTGAACTTCTAATCTCTGTCTTTGGTGGAGATTTATAGGAGGAGATGAAGTGGGAAAGTCGTGTGGAGATAAGAGCAAAGATGCTGGCCTGCGAAAACGTTGCCAAAGCCATGGATCTACAGCTTGGATCTGGTCGTTGGGCCAGATTCTTACGTGCGTTGATCCCCATCTTCCATTATCCTATATTCTCTGATAAGATTTTCTCTAGGCCTTTTGATTTGAGATTATCTTCGTTGATTTCTTAAGTTAAGAAAATAAATCCTCCAAAATCTGATTTAGTTGGAATAGATTTGGGATTATCCTCTCCTTCTCCATTAATCATCATCTGCACACCATCATACAATAAATAAGTTAATAGCAGAGTTTAATTACAATTAAATATGAAAATATAATAATAAATATGCAAAATATATGTACAATCAGATATGCTTTGATAATTTGAGTTTTTTACCTCCACTAATCCTGATATCATGTTTATAGAAAGAATCTTTTTGATTTGTATTTTCATGTTTTCATGTTTTTACAAATCTAATTTAAACATTTTAAAGTTTTAAAGAGAATTTCATTTTTTTGGCCCAAAGGTCATTTGCCCTAATTTTAATGATGATAATCCCATGTAATTATTTATTCTAACATTTCAATCTATATAAGTTTCGGGCAACAAGATTGATTTCATGAGGAGTATGGCTTCTCCATAAAGACACACAAATTTATGAAGCCCTCAGAATTGATGATCCTAGAGCTAAGCTAACAAGATCGAATCGTGGAATTCATTCCAAGAGACAAGCTCTGAGGATTTATTTCGCCAAAGAAAAGCAATCTTCTTTTCTTTTTAATATAAGATTTTTTTTTTAGTTTGTTAAAACCAAGAATTGGTGATACAGTTAGCTATGGAGATTGACACACACACGCAGAATATTATTTGGATCTTTGCTTTAAGAGTTTTTAAAGATAATTTAAAAAGTATACAAAATTATATTTGTTTACATGATTTATTTTGAGAAAATTTCTGGTATTTAAAAGAGAGTTTGTTTCTCGACAAAATATTAGTTATACTTCTAAAAATTTTGTGTTGATATTTGATCTCACAGTTTTGGACTTCACAATATTACATGAACTATATGTTAGTCCTTTTTGTTGAAAAATATAGTGCAAAAAGAAAACAAAATTTTAAATAGTTTTACAATGCCTTTTGTATTGGGTCGATCGACCGGACGGTCAACCGGGCTGTCGACCGAAGTGCACAAGAGAGTATTGTGCACCTCGGTCGACCGGTCAATCGACCGACTGTAACCCAATTACTCTCAGTTTGGATTGATCGACCGGTCGGTCGACTGACTTTGCTCAACAATCAAAAATATGATCGTTCGTGGTCGATCGACCTGGCTGTTTTCACATTTCCTGCCTCAAACGGCTATATTTTTAATTAGTTATTTAGAACTTAATCAAAAATAGCTCTATGAGTTTTCTATTTAGTATTTTGAAAACCTATAAATAGAAACCCTATAGATTATTAAGATTTATAGTTTTTAAGAAATATTCTAATTTTAGACTTAAATTTCTTAAGAGAAAAAGATTTCAAAAAGAGAAGTTTTCAAATACAAAGTCCAATACAAAATCTCTTTTGCTTGATTCCTAACTCCACAAATCTCAAAGCTTTTTTCACTATAATCTGAGAGCTACATATTCTGTTCATGCTTATAGGATTGTATTTGTAAGCCTCTTTTGGTGATCTAGGAAATATCACATTTTTCATTGTTATTGAGAAGTATTGTAGAGGTTGAGGCCTTAATATGAGCTTGTGTGTTCGTCAATTGTAAGGTGTTGCGATATTAAGTGAGAGGACTTGCTCATTCTTGTGAGAACATGTAGCGAAGTGATTTTGCGGGATCGTGTCGAATTTTTCATTGTAGTGAAGGTGGGGACGTAGAGTAAGTGGCTCGAACCTCGAAATAAATCATCCGTATTTGCGATTGTTTTCTCTCACTCTCTCTTACTCTAGCTCACTTTTTACTATTGCATAATTGCTCTATTTCACATTTCAACTTATACTCTTGTGCCATTTTTACTAGTGTTGATATTATTACTTGCTAGTTTGCTAGAGATAGTTTTCAATTCTCCATTATTTGCCATCATCCTATAACCATCACCTATTCAACCCTCTCTAGGTGATTTGCAATTGGTATTAGAGTTTAAACCCTAGTTTTTAGTTTAACCACTTTACAGAGATCCTTTCTTGGGTATATTTGTTATTCATTTGCACACTTGTTTGTATTCATGGCATCTCACAACTTTTTTAGCATCAAGTCCCCAACCAAATTTGATGGGTTGAACTTCCCTATGTGGAAGGTCAAAATGACTCTATCTCGTAAGTCCCTAGGATTTGGAGTAACCAAGGCCATTACAAGAAATATGTTAAACTTCACGGTGATGAGGATACATGGTCTGAAGCAACCGTTAAGGACTATGAAGCAAATGCGAAAGCACAATATGCATTGACACAAGCATTAATGATGATGATCTTTTTCGTGTGATAAATTGCAAATTCACATATGAAGCGTTGAATGATTTGATTGTTACTCATGAGGGTACATCCTAAGTTAAGAGATCCAAGATTGATCTTTTATGTTCAGAATATGAAAATTTCTACATGCTTGATAATGAAAGTATTGATGAAATGTTCACTCGTTTTACCAAGATCACTAATGAATTATCTTCTTTGAATGACTCCATTGACAATGACCAAAAGATAAGGAAGATTATTAAAGCTCTCCCCAAATCATGAGAAGTGAAGTTATAAACTTGAGGGTGGAAATGGACTTCCTGGGTTCATAGAAAATCTTAAGACCCATAAGATGGAGATGAAGGTACGAGAAGAAAGAGAGCCTCCGAAGAAGAATCTATTGCCTTTAGAGTATCTCTATCCATACCAGAAGAAGAAGATTCCATGGATGGAAATGAAGAAGAAAACTTCGCTATGCTCATTAGAAAGGTGGGCAAGATGTTCTACAACAAGAGAAGAAAGAGCAACTTTCGACAATCAAGACAACAAGAAAATTTGAAAGAAAAATGGAGGAGATCGATCCTTATTATCAGTGCAAGAAGACGGGCCATCTTATTGCAGATTGTCCTCACTACAAGCTACTACCTCTAAGAAAGTGCACAAGAAGAAGAAGGTCATGGTGGCCACTTGGAACATTTCAGAGACCAAATCCGAAGAAGTTGACACCGCAAACATTTGCTTCATGGAAAATGGTGATGAAGAATCTAAGGTAAATTTTAAAACCTCTCTTGACGAAGATGACTTGACTATGGATGATTTTGTTAGATTTTTTTGTTTTAGGAGTTACAAGAATGCTATGAGATTTCAAAATTTCAAAATAAAAAATTGAAAAAAATAAATTTTTGAAAAATAAGTTGGATATTGTTGTTAAAGAAAAAAATGATTTAACAATTTGTTTCGAAAAGATCAAAAAGAATTTTGATGATCACAAACTTACTTGCAAGGGCAATAGCTCTAATATTGTTTTTGACAAAAATAAATTTTTGAACATTCAAAATCGTATTAAAGTTTTGGATTCCACTTTGAAGAAATGTGTTTTTGACATGGATAAGATTAGTTCTATCTTTCTAAAAGGCAAAACCTAAAGGAAACTTACCACTTCACAAGCACACACACAACATGTTTCACATACATGTCACACACATGCTTACATGTATGGCAAAGTATTCACTTGTACACATTGTGACCACAAATGTCATTTACCTAAGTTTTGCTATTTTAAATTAAATAAGAAAGTCAAAAATATTTGGGTTCAAGAAAATAATAATCCCCTAGGACCCAAAAGATTTGGGCACCAAAAAATACACCAAACTTACTTGATGTAGGTGTGTCATCCTCCAAGACGTAGGAGGGAGCGGTGCCTTAGTGGTGGATGCATTGGAGCGCAAGGGATCTACCATATGAATGCATCTCTATCAAGTAGACAATGAGGGAGAAAACCACCTATTTGGGGAACATGTGCTTATGTCGGTAACAACTCCCAAAATATCTAAAATTTTCAAGATTTGGTATTCTTGCATGAATTGCCTTTAGTTCTATGTTGTTTAAATTGAGTAAGTATAACAATTACTTGATCATGGTTAACAATTGTTGTTGGCACTATACATGATATCTATTGATTTTTCTTTTACTCATGATAATTTAGTTTCTATTATTTGCACTACCATATTTATTAGATTATCTCCTTGTGTAAGAAAATTGTTATGACAAATTGTTTGATTTATGATTCATTTTTAATTATTATTTCATCTTATTGAATATCATGCCTTTGTATGTATCTTGATATTTTGAGATAAATAAAATTTATTTTAGCATTTAATTCACTATTAAGAAATTCAAAAAGAAAAACAAAGAGGACTTTAACTCATTATTTAGAGAAAGTATGAGGAAGAGTTCAGAGCCAATTAAGGGTATACGGCTTCATTCTTATATATTGGACTTAATTTTTGAATTGAATCTATGTTTGATTTTTTTTGATTTTTTTGTGAATATTTTTGAAAATTTTGTCAAAAATTATTTTCATTATAAAATCTCTTAAATAGAAGATTGCTTATAGATGTTCATCACTGTCTATAATAATTTTTAAAATTATCCCTAGTTTTTTTAAGTCTAACTATTTTTGTGTTGGGGGAGCAGTTTGAACTGCTTTGGCAACCGGGTGGTCGACCTAGCAAGCCTGTCATATAGCTTGCCCCTTTAGTCGGTCAACCGACATCCTTGTCAGTGCTCTTGGTTGGGGCTCGTCGACCGGGAGGTCGACCGACATTCGAATCTACATATATATCAGGCTACTGTTAGAAACCCTAGTTCCTATTTTTCTTTTCTTCTGTCGTTCCTCTCTTCTCTACCCAACCTCTCTCTCACACAAATCCACCCAAATCTCTAAAATTTCCACCATAATTCTTCTATATCTCCTATCTACCACTCATCTACAACCTCTAGGAGTAGAAATTTCAAGATTACTTAAGGTAAACTCTTTCTCAATTCTTTATCTATTTATTCTCTGATTTACTCAAAAAAATTCTATGAATATTCCCTGTTATTTCATTCATATTATCTAGCCCTTTCATCATATCCGCTAAACGTCAAAGGATTGAAAAATCTAAATAGATTGAATCCTCATGTAGATCTAAGGATGAGTTTGTATCTGATAAAACTTTGTATAAATATTCTATCATCTGTAACAAGCATGTTATCTCTAGAAGATGTGTTGTATTAGCTGATTTTGACCATTTGAACCTTGCTTCCATCCTCAATACTAGCTTCTTGGATTATTTTGTAACAATTAAGAAACAAGTTTATCCTGAATTGGTTTAGTAATTCTTTTCAAATCTTTCATTTCATGACAATCATATTAAATCTCGTGTTAGGAATACTGATTTCAATCTCTCTCTTGAAAGATTTGTTAGGATTTTTATAATATCTTGTGTATGTGTAGAAATCTTTCATTTGGACCTTTATGATTTTAAGTACCCTTACAGTAAGACTGCTCTCACCGCCTCTCATCTTCTCCACGATGACGATAACCCGAGCCTTGTGAGGAATGAGGAGGTGAAGCATTACACCCTTCTCGCTTAAGTCCTCGCAAAGATTATTTTTTATAATCTCCTGCCTAAATCAGGAGAATATAGTCATGCTCATGGTTGTGCACCCCTTCTCATTTATTGCCTTCTGCGATGCAATAAAGTGAATATCCCTCGTCTCATCATCGATGTCATGCTTTCTGATCACTTAATGAATTCCTAGCAGGAATCTCGCATACGGGATGATTCTTACTCATCTGTTCAAGCATTTCAAGATCAATCTTTTTGATGAGAGAACTATAGCCCCTTCTATTGATATCAATCGCACCCTCTTGAAGAGGATGCATATTGGTCTTCGTGCTCAAGCTCCTCCCCATCCTAACTCTGCTCCTACCTCACTCCTGCCCAGTCTTTTGCCTCCGGTTTCTTCTCTTCAGCTGTCAATCCATATGCAGGTATCATAACCCAGCTGAGTAATCTTTCTCTGAGCATCACTTCATCCACAGAAAAGATCTTAGCAAATCAGGAGGCGCTTTAGAGCGAGCAACAGAATAACATGACTTATGTGTGCTCCTTTATCAGACATCTTCAATGTTGCAGCGACTACAATTTTTCCAAGCATGATTAGCCAGTTCCAGTTCTCGATGCTTATGGACAATCTCATCCTCCGACTGGTCCTCCTTTTGATCCATGGACAGCTCCTCAGGTTCCTCCATTGCTTATCACCTAGTTGCAGAGCCCACTGACGATGTTGATAAAGACGAAGAAGATGCTTGACTCCTCCTTATTTTGATGTATAACAAAAGGGGAGAAGTAGTAATAATTATTTTAGTTACTTTAGTGACTTCATTTTATTGGACACATGTTTATGTATTGACTTCATGTTTGTTTATGTTGTTTATGTGTTGTTTATGACTTCATGTTTGATGGACACATGTTTATGTGGTATTTATATTGAAAACCTTATTTTGATAATTGCTTTAGTTATAAAAACTTGATCTATTATTCATGTGTTTGAATCATCTTGTTTTTAGAGGTTGGTGGTTTTGGTTGGATGGAGAAAAACGTTTATGTATATGCTTTTATCTATCATATCTTTTTATGCATAAATGTGTTGCATAGAGCTCTTATATTGAATATCACATCCCTATACTTTAATTGATGATTTAGACACACATTGAATAACCTATCTCAGTTTTTTTTTTTATCATTACATGTCATATTCTTTATGTATGCACATGTTTAGGTGGAGCTCACTTTGAAGCCTCTTCCAATTTTATTTAAAATAACTCTATTTGTTTTGTCATCATCAAGAAGGAGGAGATTGTTGGCCCAAAGGTCATTTGCCCTAGTTTTGATGATAATAATTTAATGTAGCTATTTATTCTAGCATTTTAATTTATATAAATTTCAGGCAACAAGATTGATTTCATGTTGAGTTTGGCTTCTCCATAAAGACTCACAGGTTTATGAAGCCCTCAAAAATTCATTATCCTAGAGCAAAGCTAACAAGATCGAATCGTGAAATTCATTCCAAGAGACAAGTTCTCATGGATTCATTTTGCTAAAGAAAAGCAATCTTCTTTTCTTTTTAATATAAAATATTTATTTTTGTTAAAACCAAGAATTATAATATAGTTAGCTCTGGAGATTGACACACACATATACACATAAAATATTATTTGGATCTTTGCTTCAAGAGTTTTTAAAGATAGTCTTCAAAAGTATACAAAATGATATTTATTTACATGATCTATTTTGAGAAAAATTTCTTGTATTTAAAAGAGAGTTTATTTCTCGACAAAGTATTAGTTTTACTTCTTAAAATTTTGTGTTGATTTTTGATCTCATAGTTTTGGACTTCACAATAATGCATGAACTATATTTTGATCTTTTTTGTTGAAAAATATATTACAAAAAGAAAACAAAATTTTAAATAGTTTTACAATGCCTTTTGTATTGGGTCGGTCAACCAGGCGGTCGACCAAGGGATCGACCGAAGTGCACAAAAGAGTATTGTGCACCTCAATCAACCGATCGGTCGACTGACTGTAACCAAATTATTCTTGGTTTGAATCGATCGACTGGCCGGTCGACTGATGTTGCCCAATGGTAAAAGATATGACCGTTGGCGGTCGACTGACCTGGCTGTTTTGGCATTTTTTGTCTCAAATGATTATTTTTAATTAGCTGTTTAGAGCTTAATCAAAAACAACTATATGGGTTTTCTCTTTAGTATTTTGAATACCTATAAATTGAAACCCTATAAATGATTATGATATATAGTGTTTAAGATATATTCTCATTTTAGACTCAAATTTCTCAAGAGAAAAGATTTCAAAAGGAGAAGTTTTCAAATACAAAGTCCATTACAAAATCTCTCTTGCTTGATTCCTAACTCCACAAATCTCAAAGCTTTTCTCACTACGATCTCAAAGCAATATATTCTATTCTTGGTTATGGGATTGTGTTTATGAGCCCTTTTGGTGATCTAGGAAAAGTCACATTTTTCATTGTTATTGAGAAGTGTTGTAGAGGTTGATCAATACGAGCTCGCGGGTTCGTCAATTGTAAGGTGTTGCGGCACCAAGTGAAAGGACTTGCGAGTCTGGTTCATTCTTATGAGAACGTGTAGCGAAGTGATTTTGCGAGATCGTATTCTAATTAAATTTTTTCATTGCGATCAAGGCAGGGATGTAGAGCAAGTGGCTCGAACCTCAAAACAAATCATCCATGTTTGCAATTACTTTCTCTCACTCTCTCTTACTCTAACTCACTCTTTACTATTGCATGCTACATTGCTCTATTTCATATTGCAACTTATTTTCGTGCCATTTTTACTCGTGTTGATATTATTACGTGCTAGTTTGCTAGAAATAGTTTTCAATTCCACATTATTTGCCATCATCTTTAGCCATCACCTATTCACCTCCCTCTAGGTGATTTACACATTTGAGTTTTGATGAGTTATTTAGGGCATTAATGTTTTATATATGTTTTATATATTTTTTTTATATTCATAATTTGTTTGGTATTTATTAGCTTTCATTGAATATTTATATGTTTTATGCTATACGTGAGTTAAGAGGGAGCATTTACAAAGCTTATCTTTAATCCATGCATATATAACTCCATGGATTTTGTCATCATAAAAAAGAGAGATTATTGGCCCAAAGATCTATCACTCTAGTTTTGATAATGATTAACTCATGTAGCTGTAGCAAAATGATCTTATGTTTATTAAGTTTCAGATATTCAATCAAGACCATGGTTGGTATTTAGCTTCAACAAAAGTAAAGTTTTGAAGGTAACACATATTGATTCAAGGGCTCAAGCATAAAAATCATGTCTAGTATTCAAGAGGAGTGTAGCTCAAAGAATCAAATTTAGATCAAGTCTACATGGAGAAGATGATCTTCAAGAAGACTTGAGCTTAGTGTTTGTGAGTTTAGATCTTTTGTATAGTATAGCTTAGTTTTGACTGCTCAAGCTTAAACTGGTTAAACGTGTCAAATAAGTTTTTTGTTTTGAATTTAACTAAAATATGTTTTTGGTTTCATGAGTAGATTTCATCAAAAAACAAGTTTTCATCCATAGACATAGATGCATCAAATGTGTTTAATAAACTTACTTTGATGAGTTGAATTTATGATTTTTAGTTTTGCATTTATCAAAATTTATTTTTATACTGATATATATTGTCAAAAACAAGTTTATCTGATTTTACATGTGGATTGGATTCTATCTTTGTTTTTGTGTTTGCTATCTCTCAACTCAACATTACTCTTGTTTATATCTTGCATTATTATTATTACTCATCTATATACAAACTTGATATTGTGCACACACTTGTATTGATTTAAGAGCGATATTGAAGCACCTCAACTCCTATAAAAGAGGAATCTTGAGGAGAAGTTTTAGATCCCTTCACCGAGAATTCGGCTATACTCCTTGAATTTTTTTGTGTTAGAGTAAAAGTTTTAAATTCCTCATTTGATTAGCACTTCACTTATTCACCCCCTCTAGGGGCTGTTTGTTTCGCCGTAAAGGGCGTAAAGTCTGTAATTCGTAAATAACTTACAACCCAATTACAACTACGATATTTGTTTGGACCGTAATTCGTAAAAGACTTACGCAACTCAACTACCACTCACTTGCAATCCAATTATCACTCACTTACAGTCCAGTTACGGTTAATTTTGTAGTCATGCAAATTTGTATTATTTTTATGTTAATATTAATTTTTTTAATATTTAGCAATTTTAATATTTATTTGCAATATTAAAACTTCTTAAATCACCAAATAGTTAATTTTGTGGTCAATTTTTTTTACTTACGACTTATACATTACGACAATCAAACACCGTAAAACATAATACTCTTCCCCACTTATAACTTTATATTACCAACCAAACACTATAAAACTTATATGCATGTAACTCATTTACAACTGTAAAAGACTTTACCAATTACGACTTACGAATTATGGCCAATTACGACAACCAAACAGACCTTAGGTGAACTTTTAATTGGTATCAGAGCTAGTGCTTCTAATATTTGGTTTAACCACCGAGGTGTGATCCTTGATTTGCTAATCTCTATATTTACTTTACACATTCATACTTGTTTTGCACACTCGTGGTTTTTCTTGCTCCACCTATGTTTGATATTTCTAAAATTGATATGTGAAAAATCAAAATCAGTTCTTATATTAAAACCATTGGATTAATAATTAAAAGATTTATATGAAAATGACAAATATTTTGAGGTTAATGCACAAGCCATGGTTGCACTTAAGAAAACCCTAAACAATGATTATCTTTTCTTTTCTTTCCTTTTCTACATTCTTCTTCACTTCTCTTTTTACTTCTTCTTATCTTGTCTTCTCCCTACTTTTTCTTTTTCTTTTCCCGCAAGCCACAGGCCTCTCGCTATCTCAGCTGACTTCCTCTCTTTCAATAATTCTCTCTTCTCTCTAATCTCTCCCTCTCTCCCTTTCATAGTCGGCTGCCACCCAGCTCGTTGCTGGCCAGCTTATGACGGGCCCCAATTTTGGTGACCATCCCCACAATCACTACCACCACTTCAAACACCCCATCTCTCCTCATATCCTCATATCTCCACCAAGCTCCACCAATCCACCCCCACTTACCACCTAATTTATCACACTCCTCCTCCTTCCTTTCCTCTATTTCCTCCACGAAGATCACCACCAAAACCACCACCACATCCAACTTTTCTTCCACCAAGCACTACACACCACAACCAATTTCATCATCATCCTCTTCATCACCATCACTGAATCACTCCACCCAAACCTTCTCCTCTCTCCTTCTCTGGCCACGCTGGTTGTGCCCTGGCTGCCAGTGCCGCCTAGCCGGCCACCAAGCCCGGTCGGCCCTTCCTCTCTCCTCTCCAATCTCCCTCTCCATTTATCTTCCCTCCCTTCTTTCTTTCTCTGTCTCTCTCTTTCTTTCTCTGTCTCTCTCTTTGTCTCTCTCATAACACCCTTTTCTCTCTCTTCTGTTTCTCTCTAATTTCTCTCTATCATGTTGCGCGCTTGAGCGCTAACGCCTCCAATATTTTCTGAAATTTCCACCCTGCTCGAGTTACTGAATAGGTGAGTACCATTTCTTAGTTTATTGAGTACCCCTTTTATGTGTTTGTGAATGGGCAAGTTCATGTATTTATGGTTTTGTGAATATTTGTATAATATTGTGTTGTAGATTGTTGGAACGGTGTAGTCAAAATTTGTATCTGTGGGCATGTATTTGAATCTATGGGCTGATTTGTATCTGTGGATTGAAATTTGTAATAGTGTAGACAATACTTGATATTTTTATATTTTTTCGGACTAACGGTGGTGCAGGTATTTGGATTAACCATGATGCATGTTGTAGGTAATCTGCCTAAACCTAAAACCCTCAAGCAAACTATCCTCTGGGGTTGTGTTATCCAAGAGACAACTCTGCAGGCTATCCAATAGGCATTGGGCCTTATACCCCTTGGGTTTAGTGGTAGTTTGGCGCAGTGATATGCCAGGTTGCAGTTACTGTGGGCTAAAGCCTTCCAACTAACTATCCTTCGGGTTGAGTCATCACGAGAAGATCACTCTGCAGGCTACCCCATAGGAACTGACCTTATACTCTTTTGGTTTCATGGTAGCTTGGCGGAGTGATTCGCCCACTCAATCTTGGTAGATCATGCTTTGGATTATTTATTGATTATTATATATGTGTGTTTATTTGGTACTAACATTTCTGCAGGTACCTCCTTGGCCTTCAGTTCTTGGGCTATCCAATAAGTAATATGCCTCATACCCTATGGGTTTAGTGATAGCTGCAGGGGGCGAGCTTAATTGCTCTATGGTTTTTATACACTCCGCCTGGTAGGCAAGCTTAGCGCTCAGTGCTTTATCGTTAGACTCGCCAGAGCGAAACTCTGTTGGAAGATAGAATAAGCATTTCAACGCTCAAGTCGTTCTCGTGTGGTAGTCTCAACGTGCGCTTTAGCGATCATCACTGCTCGTTAATCTTGCCCCAGCACCGCTTAGCTCCGCTTGTTTGTGCCTAGCTGCTATACTCTATTATATTTTTTTAGTTGTGAATAGTTTGAAATATTTAATACCATTTAATATGAATCAAGTTACATGATTTGCATAGTACCTGACACTTGACACTTGATATTGATGCTCGATACTGATACACTATTTACTTATATCTTGTATTTGGTTGGACGGTATGCTATACCTGATATTCAGACATTTAACCTGGTATTGTAATACTTGACTCAGTACTTTGACACCTGACTTGGTTCCATGACACCTGACTGGTTATACTACCTGATTTATGATTATCGCTTTTATGGGGACTTGACATGAATATTATATTATAACTAGAAATCTAGTACTCGTGAACTCTTGTATTCATGTACTCCTGAATCCCTGTATCTGGGACACTTCTGATATATACTCCTAATCTCCGTAAATGGATTATCATGAAAATCGAATTATTGTGAATACACTCTGGACATTATACTGGAATATCTATAATAATTGAACAACTTATACTGAAATGGGGAAAGCTGATGGAATCAATATATGTACGTATTTATAATGGTTCATTGTTGTGCAACTACAACTTCAGAACAACCTGAGGGCTCCAGAAGTTCTAGTGGTGTATACTGGCACCCTATACTGATTCCACTCCTATTCTAGGGCTAAGACCCTTACAGCCTAGCTGCTGGTTCTAGACTCTAGTACTAGATGCTATGAGGCAGTTGTCTTGGGTATACACGGTGCCCACTATAAATATAGTTCGTTAATTCCCCATCAATTTTTAATAACAATTTGTCTTATTTATAAGTGGATGTATGTGTGTTGGGATGCTAGGGCACATAAAAAACATATGGATCAGATGAATAATAATAATTTAATAACAAAAAATAATAATATTATAAATGTGTGATATTTGGTCTCTCCTTTGTTCAGGTACTGATATTCACATATCAAATCCAAATGAGTTCTGTCAGAGTACAAGCTCTAATATGGACTATCGGTGGTGTAAGACACTAGTAGAGAGATGATTAAAATATCAAGCGGTGCTGATTATTATTATTGAATAACTCAAAACACAATACATCATCCTACACCAGACAACCTAATTACCTAACAATAATAATGTCAGAAGCGGATGTAATTTGGTTACTCTCTCGTTCGAATAATCGTATTTGTGTATCAAAGTTAGGATGTGTTCTGCTAGAAGTATAGACTCCAGTATGAACTGTCGTGGCATGGGACACTGGAGGGAAATGGTTAAGATAACAGATGACATTGATTATTACTATTGTTATATGATTAAGTTTTCCTGCCAGCCACTTATATACTAATTCTATACTACAATGAATATTCTTTATATCCCTATTACTAGATTACACCTACCATACTTGGTGTATAAGAATAATGATACATCTGTTTATGTTATTCTCTTATTCTGTATGTAAATACCTAAACTCGAGTATTATATACTTAGTCGATGGTGACACGAGCTATAATATATATATATATATATATATATATATATATATATATATATATATATATATATATATATATATATTATATATAGAGGGTTTTGTCAGATTATTCCCTCGCGTACTAATCTCAGAAGTCATAACTGAGCTCGTACAACTGGTTTTGCTTACATTTACATTTGTCAGATTTTAACTTAAATTTCATAACTCAGATTTTAATTCGGACTTCGTGTTTTGGAATTTGATTCAGATTCGAATGCTTATGCTATTGTACTAAATCTCTTGATCTGTTTGTTCCTGGTTATTTTGTTGTTTCTTGCCTGCCAGTATAACTTGAATCCACGTTACACTTTTCAATGCACGTGTGTTTGCTTGTGCACGCCACTTGGCTTCATTTTCGTACTTGTTGGGTTGCTTTTCTGATAACCCCTGGACCTGCATGTCTAAATTCCAGAGTTTAGAGCATAGTGCTGTAACACCTCGATCTCGAGGGTACGGAGATGTTACTGTGGCGTATATACGCAGGGAGAAATTACCCTCACATATATATGCTAAGCACCAGTACATACGAGAATCAGAGCACGAAAGTCCATTGCGCATTGTGCATTCCAACATATGAGTATAATTACAAAGTTATTACAAGACGTGACCCAATATTATAAGAATATTATGTCACCGATAGACGCAAAAGTGAGAATACAAAAAGATATACAAGGGGAACAATATAAAGGATGCCCACGAGTTACAAAAGAAAACTCGAGAGCCGTGTAAAGGGCCCAAAAGAAATGGACCTCGGACGGTCTACCATTGATCCACTATGCTACCACTGCATCACTTTGAACAATAGGAAGTGCACACAGTCCAAGCTCTGAGATTTGAACATGCAGGTCTAAGGGAGTCAGAAAGTTGCCCAACGAGTGGTAAGATGAGTGCCAAGTGGTGTACAGAGACAAACACACCTGTATCGATAAATTCAAGTTGAAGAGCACGTATTGAAAATTGTGTTATGAGAACAGGCACACAAGAGCAAGCTATGAGGCATCTAAATGTGACAAAACTATTTGTATAAGCCCAAATTACGGATATGTAATATCAGTACGTCGAAGGAATAATGCAAATAATGAAACCCTCATATATATACCTTTAATCTCACATTACCATAGCCTGAGTTCATACAACTCGAGTTGTCTCCTAAACTAAGAAAATAGTATAAAACTGATAAAGCCGATAAAATAATTGCAGGCAAATTAGTCGTACAAGCTAAGTCTACGGCTTCATGATTCTAGTACGTTGAAGAAATAATCCAAACAAGAAAACCCTCATATATATACCCCGTATCTCATATTTTCATAACCTGAATTCATACAACTTGAATTGCAATGAATTATCAATTTTTATTTTATTATTATTATATTTCTCATTTGATCCGCATGTCTCGATAAGTGTCCAGGCCTTCACACATATATCCATATATGAGCTATATGAGATGTTATATGAAACTGATGAGGAAACCAACGAATTATGTTTACAGTGGGTCTCATACATACCTGGGACCATGGCCAAGTGTGTTCCGAAGCTGAGCCGGAACATTATGCTGCGAAGCATTTTGGAGAGAAAGGGTCTTATTCATATGCCTTGGGAAGGATGTATAATAGTTGCACATCATCTTATACCATTGTATACGCAATCACAAATTGAAGTCCATCAGTTATCCCCGACTCCGATGTAAGTTATCCTTTTTATTAAATATTATTATGGTTATTAGAATATAAGAATGAGCAGGAGTATGTCGGTACAGTAGTATCAGGAGTGTTTCAGAATATCAGTTATTACATTCCAGTAATGTGATAATCATGAGTCAAGTGTTAACATGTCAGATGTTAGGTGATAATTGGGAAGTGTTAAGTGATAACAGATAGATGTTAGCATATCGAGTGAAAGCATGTCAAGTGATAGTAAACAGATATCAACTGTCATGTAACACAATAGGGAAAAAAGATACCAATATAGGAGATCGGTACGAATGCCGAAAAGCAATATAGTTCTTGAAAAAGGTATAAGTAATAATTTCAAACTCTTTACAACCATTAGAAAAATAATATAAATTAAACTATCAAGCAGGTAAATTGCAAGCAAGCAAGCGAACATCCAAGCGGAGCTAAGAAAAGCTAGAGTGAAGCTAATGTGCAGCACTAGACGCATTACGCTCAGCATGACTATTGCTCTTGACATAGCTAAACGCACACAGGAAAGCGAGCGTATGAACGCTATGCTACCGCACGTGGCGAAGCCACATTCACGGAGTAACTACGCTTCAATGAAGTTAGCAGTAAAATGCTGATACTAGGTCCGCCTACCAGCTGTAGCGTAAAGAAAGTCCAGAGGACTTTAATAAACCTCAGAGAGGTTAAACCCGTAAGCTGTAATATAGAACCTCAGAGTGGTTAAGCCCAGAGGCTGAGTAAGTACCTACAAGAGATGTAAGAACCAAACAACACACATGCATATATAAATAACAAGCTAGAGAACCACCAAGCGGTTAAGCCCAGACAGTTGATATCTGTAGAAATGTTAGTATCAAACACACACATATAAGTAGATAACAAGTAAAAAAAACCACAGAGCTGTTAAGCCCAGAGTCTAAGTAAAGGGGGATATAGCTAAACCGTGTCTGACGAGGCTACGCAATTAAACTCAGCTCGCAGCCACACGATGTAGCTAATAAAATCCTAGGGGTTTAAGTCCGAAGACTGAGCAAAGAGGGAACGTAGTAAGTCGTTCCGACAAGGTATCCAATAGGCTGATTACAAAGTCACACGGCTTAGCCAGGCTCCTGACAAAGCTAGAAAACCCAGGGGATTTAAGTTCAGGGACTAATGACCATGAAAGGTCTGCCATACATGATAATAAAACAGTAATAGAGTAATATCACAGGCAATATACACGCACATGTATTAAACTACGCTATTACAACCATTCGTCACACTGATACAAATACATCTGTCCACAGAAAATACAATACATAGTTCACAACACGAATACAACAATTCCTGTAATATGAAATACAAAATGCCCGTTAAAGCAGGGTATCCGATAAAGCGAGAACGCTCTCCTAAAATCTTCAAAATACACTGTAAAATCTTAGAACTCCAAATCAACGCGCATGCATGTTCAAATATATTAAAATATAATATAGAGAGGAGAAAGAGAGGAAAGAGAATAAAGGAGAGGAGAGAGAAAGAATTAAGAGAGAGAAAGAGAGAAGAGAATCAAGGAGAAAGAGTGAGAAAATAAGAGAGGAAATCAAAGGAGAGAGAGAGTAAAAGGGATGAGAGAGAGAGAGAGTGAGATGAGAGAGAGAGAGAGAGAGTTATTCTCTGTATAAAATAGAGAAAGAAAAGAAAGAAGAAAGAAAAAGAAAAGAAAAAAGATCGGGGAAGAAGGCTTGGCCACCCAAGGGATGAGAGAGAGTGAGATGAGAGAGAGTTGTTCTCTGTATAAAACAGATAAAGAAAAGAAAGAAGAAAGACAAAGAAAAGGAAAACGAGAAGGGAAGGAGGCCTGGCCGCTGGTCTGATGGCTGGCCAGGACGACGTCGGCGGCGGGGGGGTAGAGCGCCGTCTACTGAGTGGGGCCCCAAGTGGAGGAGGGTGGTGGTATTGGAAGGAGTTGGTAATGATGGTGGTGTTAATTGGAGATGGTAGTGGGATGTGAGAGTGGTGGTAGTGGCTGATCTTGGAGAGGAGATGGGAGGAGATGTGGGTGGTGGTAGTGAAAGTGATGGAGGTTGTGATGGTGGTGGATCGATTGATTGTGGGTGGAGGAAATGGTGAAATTTATAATGGTGGAAGTGAAATTGGAGGAGAAAGAAGAGGAATGGTGGTACTGGTGGCTTTTGGTAGAGAGGAGGAGGTTGAGGTGGTTGTGGGGTAATTAGTGGAAAATTTAGTTGTGGGTGTGTTGGATGGTGGTTAGATTAAGAGGAGGAATAAGAAGATTAGATGGAGAAGAATTGAAGAAGATAGAGGGGAAGAAGAGAAGTGGGCTGCTTGGTCAAAGTAGGGATCGCCGTCGCCGGCCTAGGGGCACCACCGGCAATGAGGAGGGCGCCGGAGATGGTCACCGCGGCTATGGTGGCCTGTTGATGAAGAAGAGAGTGAGATTGGGGGAGATTGAGAGAGAGAATTAGAGATTGAGAGAAAAGAAGACTAAGGAAAGAGAGATTTTATGGGGAACAAGAGAGCCGCATTCAGCTGAGAGGGGAGCAAACCCGCATCTAGGTTGAGCCCCGCGTCAGGCTGGGAAGCTTGGCATTTGCAAAGGAGAGAGAAGGAATGGAGGGGGAGGAGAAGATATTTTGGGGAAGTAGGTGGTGGAGAAAAATAGGAAAAAGGAAAAAGAAAAGGAGAAAGAAAAGGAGAGAAAAGGAAAAAAAAAGGAAAATAAAATAAAAGACAAGAAAAGAAAGAAAAGAAGAGAAGAAAATATCCATTCAAATCCGAACTCAGGAAAATACAAAAAAACAGTACCGAAAATACCCGAAAAATAAAGTAATTCATAAATATCCCCAAAAATTCTCTAAAATAGAAAAATATTATATTAAGGTACATGGTGAAATCAGATTCAAAAAATTCAATCCCATTTTCAAACTACAAATTCTAAAATCAATCAATGACACCAAATCGATCGAATTTTGATTAATTCAAAAAAATCTTCAAAAATGTGTTAAGATAGAAAATATGATCCTGAGGAATAATGTGAAAGTAATATCAAAAAATTCAACTCTATATGTGAATTAAAAATTCGATAATAGATCGGTGACATTAATCGATACCGTTTTGGAGATTTTGCAGAATAATTCAGAAAAATTCCAAAAAATATGAAAATCTAAAATATTTAAAAATATTTGAAACTGAAACCAATCAAATCTGACCACCATAAAGGTCAAATCAAGCCATACATTGATTTTCAGTTTCAATTTAGATTAGGCTTGACTCAAAGTCTGAAAATCCTGATCCGATACAACTAATAATATAAGTATTCACAAATTAAAAATAAATAAGGGGGAAAATCAAAAAATATTATTTGAAAATCAGAACATGTATTTAGGTATGTATTTTGGGCCACAGTGTTACATTTTACCCATCTTGCAAAATTTTGTCCTCGAAATTTCGATAAGGGGAAGATGAACACAGAATAGATAAAGACGAGAATTAATTAAGATATGAATAATTAAGGGTGATGCTTATAACTGACTGATCAATAAACTCGAGACTTTGACGTCTCTCACACTTCCTGTCATATAAAGCTTCGGAAGGTGCCATACTAATCCTGACCTGATATCTGTTTGTAAGAGAATACTGTCAGAATTTCAGTAGACTAATCCACTTTGAATAATATGAAATGGGTTGACTTAGGAACTGGCCAAACTTTCACTACCTGAATTCTACTAGAATTGACGGAGATTACTTCTTTCAAAAAGATGAGACCCAAGTGTACGATACTATTTATCTAGATTCATACTTTGTTAGGCATGAAGTTGTTCACGGCAAAGAGTTTATAATAAGATTATAGATGTTCTGCATGCTCTCTATCATTTTGGAAGTGGACCAAATTTTCATAGATAAAGACAACCCAATAAAACTGATCATAGATAAATAAATGAAGAACATATTGATAATAATGAGTTAGGAATGCTGGCACTGATTACTCTGAAAAGTATGACAAAAAATTTAGAATAACTGTAACGAGTCCTAAATACTATTTTCTTGATGATAACCCGACTACAGATCAATTCTGAGAATACCCGAGCTTTGTGAAGTTGATCGAAGAGATCATGATTGTTCCTGAAATAATATAAATAGAAAATGTCATAGTTCTATCTTGCAAAAGACCTGAATCTGAAAATTCATTTTATACTAAAATTCCTTGTGTAGTGGCATAATCTGTCTGATTATATTAGTGATGACTATCCCACTTTCTGTACTAATCCCCATGAAACATCCATACATATAAGAGTAGAATGTGAAGCGTTAAAACTATCCAACATATGATAATGTGATATACCGAATCAAAGAATACCATAACAGGGTGGGAGTGAACCACATCTTACCTGCCGCTACATCTCCTGTCTATCCATATCTTAAGTTGGTATAAAGACGACAAAAACTGAAAAGTGAAAATATGGAAGGGATTCAAGAATCAAAGGAAGGACTATCAAGAAGGAATAGATCACTTTGTACTTGGGGTTAGATTTTATAACCAGGATTCATATATTCCAGTTGTAAATTTCTTTACCATTAATTTACCGACTAATACATCCGACGATGTGAATGCCCGGGCTCTAATATCATCCTATAACGCTCTGATCGCGCAGGCACAGAGATGTTACTTTGACGTATATACGCAGAGCGAAAATACCCTCACATATATAGGCTAAGCATCAGTACAGGCAAGAATCATAGTATGAAAATATGTGGTGCATTACAGATTCCAACATAAGAGTACAATTACAAAGTTATCACAGGATATAACATAATATAACAAGAATATATCACCAATAGGCACAAAAGTGAGAATACAAAGAGATAAACAAGTATAAATAGTACAAAGGATGCCTACGAGTTTCAAAAAGGAAACTCGAGAACCGAGCAAGGGGCCTGAAAGAAATGGACCCCGGATGGTTTGCCACTAATCCACTACGCTATCGCTGCGCAATTCTGATCAACAGAAAGTCCACCACAGTCTAAGCTTCAGGATCTGAACATGCAGGTCTAGGAGAGTCAGAAAGCTATCCAATGAGTGGTAAAATGAGTGTCAAGTGGCGTGCAGAGGCAACCACACATGTGTCAATAAATTTGAGTCGAAGAGCATGTATTAAAAATCGTGTCGTGAGCACAGGTACATAGGAGTAAGCTATAAAGCATCAAGTAAGATAAATGTGGCAAAACCAGTTGTAAAATTACAGATTCATGATATCAGTACATCGAAGGAATAATCCAAATAAGAAAACTCTCATATTATACCTTATATCTCACGTCACCAAAGCAGGAGTTCATACAACCCGAGTTGTCTCCTAAACTAAGAAAACAGTATGAAATCGATAAAATTGATAAAGTCGATAAGACCAAATGCGGGCATAACTAGTCGTCCAAGCTCAGTCTACGGCTTCGTGAGACTAGTACGTCGAAAGAATTATCCAAACAAGAAAACTCTCATATATATACCCTATACCTTATGTCACTATAGCCTAAATCCATACACCCTTAATTGCAAAACAACACGACGAGTTATCAATTTGTATTGTATTATTATTATATTTCTCATCTGACCCGAATCTCTCGGTATGTGTCCAGGCCTTCACACATATATCCACTACGAGATATACAAGATGCTATTGGAAACTAATGAGAAAATCAACGAATTATGTTTACAATGGCTCCCGTACATACCAAGAACCACGGCCAAGTGTGTTTCGGATCTGGGTCGGAACATGCCGCGAAGCATTTTGGAGGGAAAGGGTCTTATTTATATGCCATGGGAAGGAGGTATAACAATTGCACAACATCCTATATCATTGTAAATGTAATCACAAATTAAAGTCCATCAGTTTCCTCGACCCGATGTAAGTTGTCTTTTTATTAACGACTATTATGATTATCAGAATAAAAGATTGAGCAGGGACATTCAGGTACAAGAGTATCATGAGTGTTTTAGGATATCAGTTATTATATTCCCGTAATGTGATAAGTCAAGTCATGACTGACTGAGTTTAGACCAGCACAGAAAATACAGAGTTTAGAAACATACTAAATTCTTAATGCTACTGCTATAGCAAGTGGCTATGCGGGTCGTGATCCACAAGGAGGGACTAAGATGAAAAGGCATTAAGTGAGTTCTTCCTAACTTACTAGATTGGGTTAAATAGTTCTTCTTTGTTTCTTAAAAAGAAAATAAAGAGTTAGTAATAAAAGAGGAAGATGTTGTTGTTGGTGTTTTAGAAAGAAAGAAAAACTAAGTTAAAGAAAAGAAGAATAAAGAGAGAAGAACTATACTTCTAACCTAATAAATAAAGAAAGAAAGCACCAAAAGAAATACTTACTTACCTCTTCGGCACTTACTTACCTTGGATCCTTTGCAATGATTTACCTTGGCTTGAAAGTGATCAAAACATCGCATATAGGATCTTCTCCATTCCTAATCTAAACTATCAAATAAAATTCCAAGCAGAAAATAATATATAACTAGTTATCCATCACCATAAGCTATTAATTGTACTTGTAAGAGCAAGAGAGATTCAATACTATAGGATTCACTTGGATTTACTAGCCATCGTAGAGGCAAGTAAAGTAAAAACAAGAAAAAGATGAAAAGGAAGCTTTTGATTAAATAGAAAAACAATAAAAGAAAAGAAGAAGTTTACATTATTGTCACTCTCAATACAAATTTTTCTCTCCTTCTCTCATGAATCTATTCTCTAACATAAGCTATAAATCAAATGGAAAATTATATAAGAAGAAAAAGAAAAACATAAGTTAAAAACTAGAAAGAAAAACTAGCCTAAACTCTCTGCTGAGTGGTTGCCAGTCATCCTTCGAAAATGCCAGTATTTGTAGGAGAATATGGATAATGATAAACGTACGAAGATAGAAGGAGCAAACGCTCCCCCAAATTCCCTTAGATTGCCATGGGTCCACCGCTTTTGTCATGGATCTGTGGCCTTGATCTGGCCGTTAAGCTAGAACCAAGGGTGCAGGGTCTTCATTCCTCTTGATAAATCCTTTTATCCTCTTGGTTTCTCCGTTTGAGCTTTGAATTTTGTGATATCTTCGTTGATCCTCAGCTAACCAAATGGATCTTTAAAAATCCATTTTTAACTGATTTGTAACTGGTATTATCTTATCTGATATACTCGCTCTTCGATAAAATAGCTTCTAAAACTCTGGATTTGAATAGATCCCTGTTGGTTTGCTTAATCTTTGATTTTTTGGATTTAATTGGATTAAATGGGTGCATTTCTCTCTTTTCTTCATTAATTACCATGCATACCACTAGACATGAAAATGAGATAAATAGTAGAGTTTTATTACAAAAAATAAATGAAGAAATTGTTGGCCCGGAGGCCTTCCTCTCTAGTTTTGATGATGATTAACTCATGTAGTTATGTTTACTAATTATCTTGTGATTTTAGTTACAGATCATTGATCAAGATATTAGTTGGTGATTGCTTCAAAAAAGGAGTTTGGAAGCTTTCACTTGGTGATTCCAGGGCCGAGCATCAAGATCATACATAGCCTTGCTCGTTGGATCACGGAGTTTGGACCGAGTCGACTTGAAGATGAAGATCGTCAAGAAGACTTAGGTATCCTAGTGTTTAGTGTGTTTTAGATCCATATATAAAGATAAAAATAGTTGATATGCTCAAGTGCACTACACACACAAGTTTCATGTTTTGGTTTTGGTTTTCATGAATAGATTGATCAAAACAAGTTTAAATGGTTTTTATGTATATTAGATGTGTTTGATATACATACATGCTTCATATCTTAAACAAACTTATTTTGATATGCCTGTTCATGAGTTTTAGGAAAATCAGATTTCCTTATTAAAAATTCAAGTTTGATAAAATACAAGTTTTGATTTTTGGTAAAATGTTTAAACACAAAAATAGTTCATATGCTTGATATTTGAGTTGAAATTTTTATCACATGTTTATATATCAATGCAAAATGAGAAAACTATTTTTGGGTATTTTTACAAGATATAAAAGAATTTTTAAAATATTTTTAACAAGTGTTTCTGACCCAGAATTAGCTGACAGACCAGGTCGGCCGACCGCACAGTCGACCGCACCAAGGGCCGGTCGACCTTGCGGTCGACCGATGTGCACAGCCTTGTGTACATCTGGCAGCACTGTGGGCCGGCCGACCGGGCGGTCGACCGGACCAGAGAGCATTGCTCTCTGTATCTGGGCGGTCGACCGTTGCGGTCGACCGGATCAAAGAGTCTGCTCTCTGTATCTGGGCGGTCGGCCGGACGGTCGACCGAGTTTGCCCAACGGTCATATTTATGACCGTTGGCGGTCCACCGGGCCGGCCGACCGCAAGCCTGTCAGGCTGACAGATCAGCCTAACGGCTAGTTTTGTTTTGGGGCTATAAATACCCCATCTCTTTAGGGTTTTACACAAGATTTTTAAGAGCAAAAATTCCTACTTTTCTGAAGTGTTTTTAAAGTTTTAAAAAGTGTTTCAGAGCTTCAAAGATTTCATCTTTATTGTTTTACAAGGGTTTTGGAAAATCAAAGAAAACTAGGTTTTTGGGATATTGTTTGGATTTTCATTTCTATCATCTACAAGAGATTTCCCAAGTAGTTTTTCTTTGTTGTTTGCTTTCCAAAAACACCTTGATATCCACTTGAGCTATATCCTCTATCCTAGTCTATTAAGATCTTTGTTTGTGGAAAAAGAGAAGTGTTTGAGGTTGATTAAGCCTCCAAGTTGTAAACCCTCCTTGACTTGTTGTATCCCTCTTTGGTAGAGGTTGATCGGAGTGGTATTGGTTTGGATCCCTCTTCGATAGAGGTGATTGTATTTGTTGTTGGCTACGGGTCTTATCCTTCTTTGGTAGAGGTGGATTGTGGTTGTATTGCCTCGGTGGCATTGTAAGGTTGAGAGAGGAGTTCGGTACTCCTTTAGTGGATTAGAAATCCTTCTCGGCGAAGGCGGGGACGTAGAGCTAGGGGCTCGAACCTCGGAACATATCATTGTGTTTGCGTTTGATCCATTGCCTCTAAACCCTCTCTCTCTTTTATTTGTGCAAAGCATCATTCTTCATTCACATCTTGTATGCTTGTGTTGTCCTTGCATTTGATTCATATTGCTTATCCTTATATGCTTGGATTGCTTGTGTGTGTGCCTCACTTATACTTAACCACAAGAGCTTCATATAGCACCTCAACCATATTTAGGGGAATCAAGAGGAGTTAGTTCAAATTCCTTCATGGGGAATTCGGCTACACTTGTTGGTTGTATTAAGTGTGATTGCAATATTGTTTTTAGCTTCCGCATTTAGCGCATTTAGTTTCTAGATTAGCATTTACACCTATTCACCCCCCTCTAGGTGTTTTTCAGAAATATGATACATGTGACACTAAATATGCAATGCATGTGTACAATCACATCCCACACATATCTTTTTCGCGTCCTTGAGCAAAACAAAAAAGCAAAACTAAACTAACAATCCACTTCATAGGAATCACGATTGCACTTACCACATGTAAAAAGCCATTAATCCTCTAGGTTTACCATAGAGGACGAGTTTTGTCTCGTGAGGTTTTTAGTGAATTACATCCATGAAATCCAGAAAGAAAAATAAAGTGTTAGCATTTAAGAAAACGTATTTTGAAATAATGAGAAAATATTTAAAGTATTTTACAAGAATTAAGCAATCAATAAGTCATAGGAACACCAATTATTCATCCCTAAACTTAGTAACTATTCAAAATTTGTGATCAATCAAGGTAAGGAGTCAAACTGTATTTCTCATCTAATCTATTATTTTACCCTAAGACAATGCACCTTCGTGACTGTGGATGTTCTGACTAAGGATTCTTCAACTCTAACTCTTATGTTTTATTTTTACATATTTTGGCAGTAATATCCCTTAGTTCTATTAGGCTTTTTAATTTTTCCCTATAACGAGCCTTAGGTCGGTGGCTCGCAAACCGATGATTTTAGGACACCGCGTGAGAAAACATCCTAAGGATTTAAGGACTCGAGCAAATAAGGCCACAAAACTAAGAGTTTTTATTTATAGTGCGGACCTCTTTTAAATGTGAATACTTATCTTTATGAGGCACAAATGTCCAGATTAATCAGAGAATTTTTAATATATATTTTTTCTTTTTTTTTTATAAGGTATAAGACACTTTGTTTTAGAATCCTAAGTGTGTAAGTGTATAAAATATGTACATTTCGTTAAGGCAAAAATAAAGACTAAATTATTTTTCTTATTTTTCTTCCTAACTGTAGAAATCAAACAAATAATCTTATTTTGATCAAGTGTAAAAATCATAATTACGATTCTCTTATTCCTTAAAATTAACTTAATTTGTTACAAAAAATAAGCCAAAATATTGTTTCACTTTTCAAAAAGTTTTAAAAAATATTTTTTTATATTAAAAGAAAACCTATGTTATGTTACAACTCTCCCCCACACCTATCTCATGCATTGTCCTCAATGTATGAATGAATGCATATATGCATGAAAAAGAAGCAAGAGAAGAAAAATATTATCTAAAGGTGGTGGTTCCAGTAATGGTCGGATTGGGCCAAGTGTTACTGCACAATCTAAGTAACGTGGATTTTCAAAGAAACCACCTATTATAACCTCTTTCTTATTTACAGTAGTATCATCCCCTAATTGAGTAGGATCGTGCAAGATCCTAACATGAAAATTATCTTCTTTATATGAAAAATCTTGGAATATCATTTCGGAGTCACTATGATCTATACCTTGGTCCAACAAAAGATTATGACTTGGTTGAATAGTTGAGTTGGGCTCAAGAGTGAAATGTTCGAGAACTAATACTGACTCGAGAATATGACTTAAATCAAGTTTAGGTTCAAGAGTCGATTTCGGTTCAAGAGTTGGTTTCAAATCAAAGAATTAAAATTCACATTCTTTCCCATCAATGGAATACAGCTATCAAAAATCAAAGTTCAATTTCAAGCTCTATGGGTACAGGAATCAATGTTGGCTCAAAAATTGGGTCCAATCGGGTAAAGATAACAGCGTCAACATAGATTAAAAATAGAATTGAATCACAAAGTTGGGGATCGGGGTCACATACAATCAAGTTTAATTTTCTTGAAGGGAAACCTTACCAATTCGTCAAAGGTTTCAAATTGGTCAAGTTCAAGTTGGTGTGAGAAAATTAAATCTTAGTTAAAATCTCCATGATTCTTGTTCCTATCAATATGGTTAGGGGAATCGGGAATGGTCAAAAATTGGGTAGGAAGAGTTTCCTTATTCCTATTATTAATTGTGTTGACCAAATGATCCATTTGTGCTTCTAAGCTATTGTAGGAATTATTTGGGACTAAATATTATCATTTTGAGATTGAATCATGGATTATATACTTCTTTCTAAGTCAGTATGTTCTTATTGTTGTTGTAGTACTTGACACATAGAGTAAGAATCTTAGATTTGAAAATTTTGATGGCTTGTGAGTCCTCCACGTTTTTGAAAATTTTGATGGCTTGTGAGTCCTCCATGTTTTAAACTTGTTGCTCGGACTTATGCAAGGCTTCTAGAATTTTTTCGTTCAAGGCTTCCATCCTCTTTTCAAGATCAGATTTTCCTTTATTGAGTGATCTTAATAATGAGTGTACAAAGTTGAATGTTGGTAAGGTGCTTAATAAAATAACTCAGGGAGTTGTATCCCACTGACTCGGTGAAGAGTAGAGATGATGATTATTCTAATCTTGTTTTTAATATTAAGACTGGGGCATATGATGATTCGGATAATACCAATTTGACATATTTGATTGATTAAAGTTAGAGATGCCAGGTTAGTGTTATCCGAAAAGGAGGTCGAGGTGCAACATGGATTATTATTAAAATTGAAAAAAAATGTTTTTATAATCCATTTCACACAAACTGACAAAAAAACAAACAAAAAATAAACAAAAAAGAAAGAAAAAATCTAGCCTATGTTGGAGTAGACCTTAGACCTAGACGACTCCTAATTGGTTAGACTGTCCACGGAAGGTATATTGCAGCAATCTGACCACAAGTTAATCAGCCAGGCAGGGGCAAGATCAGTAGTAGGTATCTGTGCCGAAGCAACGGTCCTAATTATGCCAAACCATTGTTCTTCAGGTTTCGCCTCTCAAACATCAACCTTTGACACCATTTGCCAAGAGTCAAAAATTTAACAACTTCCTCCTCAGGTCAATCTCCTAAATGAGTCCGAGATGTCCCTAGGGCCAACGTCTACTCAATTTTAGTTATGTTGGGATAGTGAGTGAGGAGATGGTTTGTAGGCTAAGGAAGGGTGATGACTTCTCCATCTTATCTTGTTTAAGGATAAGCCCTTAGTCGTTTTCGTGCTCATGTGCAAGTATATAGCAAAATGAATACAGTTAAGTAATATGTACCACCCAAATGTGTTTCCTATGTTGCATGCAATGTACACATACCTTTTCTCCAGTACTCTTCAACAGTAAAAAAATGTAAACGAATTTAAACAAATGCTTAGATGCAAAGTCTAACCATTTTTTAAGCGATAACAAGCATGAGGTACTGTTGAATTAAAAATAGTATGCAGAGCAGGTTAACAGAAAAACATAAAAATTGCAGAAGCTAGATGCCTTAAATTTAGTCACCCTGCAAAGAAGCAGGGTGAGTGACTCCTCTGTACAGCGTGAAAACACGGCTTTTGCTGCTTTTGCGCGGCTAGTTTGTCGAGCCTGGTGCTCTACCTTCTTGGGCAGAGTCACAGAGCTTTCCTTGATATTTTGCAGTTGCCAATTTCCTGTAATATATCCTGCACATAAAATAGAGAAGAAAAAATTAACCACTAAGTAAACTTTATAAGAAAAATTACTGTCCTTCCCCGGTAACGACGCCAAATTTGATTGAGTTTGGACCCACACAGAAAAATACAAATTAGAAATGTGCTATGTTCTCAATGCGATCGATATAGCAAGTGACTATGCAGGTCATGATCCACAAGGAAGGAATGTGATGAAAGCGTTAAATAAGTTCTTAAGTTACTAGATCGGGTTAAATAGTTCTTCTTTGTTTCTTAGAAAGAAAAGAAAGAGTTAATAATAGAAGAGGAAGATGATGTTATTGATGTTTTGCAAAGAAAAGAAAAACTAAGTTAAAGGAAAGAAGAATAAAGAGAGAAGAACTATGTTTCTAACCTAATAAATAAAGAAAGAAAGCACTAAATACTTATCTCTTCGGTGCTTGCTTACCTTAGATCCTTTGCAATGATTTATCTTAGCTTAAAGGCAATCAAAGCATGGCATATAGGATCTTCCCCATTCTCAATCTAAACTATCAAATAAAAGTGCAAGAAAAATTTATACAGAAATGGTTATCCATCACCATAAACCATCAATGACACTTCCAAGAGCAAGGTAGATTCGAGGCTATAGGATTCACTTGGTTTACATGTCATCACAGAGGGAAGTAAAGTAATAAAACAAGAAAAAGATCAAAAACAAGCTTTTGATTAAATAGAAAAACAATGAAAGAAAAGAAAAGTTTGCATTATTTTTACTCTCAATACAAATTTTCCTCTCCTTCTTTCATGAATCTATTCTCTAACGTAAGCAATAAAGAAAATGAAATGTTATATAAGAAGAAAAAGAAAAACCTAAGTAAAAACTAGAAACAAAAACTAGTCTAAACTCTCTGCTAGGTTGTGCCTGTCTGCCTTCAGAAATGCTAGTAATTATAGGAGAATATAGATAAGGATAAGCTATGAAGATAATGGGAGCAAATGTTTCCCCAGATTCCCTTAGATTGCTGGGGGTCCGTGGCCTTGCTCTGGCCGTTAGGCCAAATCCAAGGGTGCGGGGTCTTCATTCCTCCTGATATCTCCTTTTATCTTCTTGGTTTCTCCGTTTGAGTTCTGAATTTTGTGATATCCTCGTTGATCCTTAGCTAACCAAATGAATCTTTAAAAATATGTTTTTTATTGATTTGTAACTAGTATTATCTGATCTGATATACCTGGTTATCAGATAGAATGAATTCTAAAACCTCTGGATTTGAATAGATCCCTGTTGATTTGCTTAATCTTTAAATTTATGGATTTAATTAGATAAACTAGTGCATTTCTCTCTCTTTTTATTAATTACCATGCATACTACTAGACATGGAAATGAATTAAATAGCAGAGCTTTATTATAAATAAATGAAGAAATGTGACACGTGTGACACTAAATATGCAATGCACGTGTACAATCATTAACATGTCTAATGTTCGGTGATAATAAGCAAGTGTTAAGTGATTACATATAGGTGTTAGCATATCAGTGAAAGAATGTCAAGTGATAGTAAAACTGATATCAACCGTCATGTAACACAAGATGGGAAAATGATACCGATACAGGAGATTAGTACGAATGCCAGAAAGCAATACATTTCTTAAAAAATGGTATAAGTAAAGATTTTAAACTCTTCACAACCATTAGATAAAAATTAGTTGAACTTGCAAGTAGGCAAATGGCAAGCAAGCAAGCGAACATCCAAGCAGAGCTAAGCAAAACTGGAGCAAAGCTAACGTACAGCAATAGATGCATCACGCTCGGCATGATTACTGCTCGAGACACAGCTAAACGCACACGACGAAGCGAGTGTATGCACGCGATGCTACCGCACGTGGCGAAACCGTGCTCACAAAGTAACTATGCTTAAAAGAAGTTAGCGGTAAAGTGTTGATGCTAGGTTTGCCTACCAGGCGTAACATAAAGAAAGTACAAAGGACTTTAATAAACCTCAGAGAGGTTAAATCTGGAGGCTGTAATATAGAATCGTGCAGCAATTAAGCTCGGAGGCTGAGTAAGTACCTGTAGGATATGTTAAAATCAAACAACAGACATGCATATATAAATAACCGGCAAGTGAACAACCAAGCGGTTAAGCCCGGAAGCTAAGTAGGTACCTACAAAAATATTAATATCAAACACACATATATAAGTAGATAATAAGTAAAAGACCGCAGAGTGGTCAAGCTCGAAGGCTAAGTAAAGCGGGGACATAACTAAACATGCCTGACGAGGCTACATAATTAAGCTCGACTAGCAGCCACACAGTGTAGCTAATAAAATCCAAGGGGTTTAAATATGAAGACTAAGAAAGCGAGAGCATAGTAAGCTGTGTCTGACTAGATGTCCAATAGGTTAATTAAACAGTCACACGTTTTAGTTAGGCTCCTGACGAAGCTGAAAAAAATTATGGGATTTAAGTCCGGGGACTAATGACCATGAAAGGTCGGCCATACATGATAATAAAATAGTAATAGAGAAATATCACAGGCAATATACATTCACAGGTATTAATCTATGCTATTACAACCATTCGTCACAATAATACAAATACATCGGTCCATAAAAAGTACAATACACAGTTTACAACACGAATACAATAATTCCGGAATACAATATGAAATACAAAATGCTCGTAAAAGCAGGGTATCCAATGAAGTGAGAACACTCACCTAAATCTTTGAAATACGCCGTAAAATCTTAGAACTCCAAATCAACATGCATGCGCGTTCAAATATATTAAAATATAATATAGAGAGGAGAGAGGAGGAGGGAGAGAGAATAAAGGAGAGGAGAGAGAAGAATTAAAAAAGAGAAAGAGAGAAGAGATCAAGGAGAGAGTGGGAGAATAATAGAGAGAGTGAATTAAAGAAAAGAGTAAAAGGAAGGAGAGAGTGTGAGATGAGAGAGAGAGAGAGACTGTTCTCTGTACCAAAATAGAGAAAGAAAAAAAGAAGAAAGAAAAAGGAAGGAAGAAGAGAGAAGGGAAGGAGGCCAGGTTGGCAGGTCTAGTAGCCAGCCAAGGCAGCAATGGCAGCCAGGGGCCAGCCAATGGCAGCTAAAGGTCGGCGATCGAGTGGGGGCCCAGGTGGAGGAGGGTGGTGTTGTTGGAAGGAGTTGGTGATGGTTATGGTGTTAATTGGAGATGGTAGTGGGATGTGAGAGTAATGGTGGTTGCTAAGCTTGGAGTGGAGATAGGAGGAGATATAGGTGGTGGTGGTGGTAGTGGAAGTGATGGGGTTGTGATGGTGGTTGATCTGGTGTTTGTAGGTGGAGGAAATGGTGAAATTGATGATGGTGAAAGTGAAATTGGAGAAGGAGGAGTGGTGGTGGTAATGGTGACTTTGGTGTTGTGGGGGTGATTGATGGAGAATTTAAGTAGTGGGTGTGTTAGATGGTGGTTTGATTGAGACGTGAAAGAAGAAATGAAGATGGGAGGAATTGAAGAAGATAGAGGGGGAGAACAGAAGTGGGCGGCTTGGTTGGAGTAGGGACTACCGCCGTCGGCCTGGGATACCACCAACAGTGACGAGGGTGCGGAGGTGGTCGCAGCGGGTCTGGTGGCCAGTTGATGAAGAAGAGAGTGAGATTGGGGGAGATTGAGAGTAGGACAGAAATTAAAGATTAAGAGAAAGGGAGATTAGGAAAGAGAGATTTCATAGGGAAGGGGAGAGTCGCGTTCAGCTGAGAGGGGAGGAGACTCACGTCTAGGTTGAGCTGTGGAGCTTGGCGTCTGCAGAGGAGAGAGAAGGAATGGAGTGGAGAAGATATTTTGGGAAAAATGGGTGGTGGAGAAAAATAGAAAAAAGGAAAAGAAAAGAAAAGGATAAGAAAAGAAAAAAGAAAAGAAAATAAAGAATATAAGAAAAGAAAAATATCTGGTCAAATTCGGACTCAGAAAATACAAATAAAATGCCAAAAATACTCGAAAAATAAGTAATTTAGAATTATTCCTAAAAATCTCTAAAATAGAAAATATTATATTGAGGTATATGTGAAATTAGATTCAAGAAACTCAATGTTGTTTTGAAATTAATATCCTGGAATCAATCGGTAATACCAGTCGACATCAAATCGTCAAATTTGGATTAATTCAAAAAATTTCCAAAAATATGTTAGATAGAAAATATGAACTTGAAGAATATATGAAAGCAATTTCTAAAAATTTAACTCTATTTATGAATTAAAAAATCTGAGAATTGATCGGCGACACCGGTACCGGTTTTGAAGATTTTGCAGAATAATTCAAAAAATTTCAAAAATTCATGAAAAATCTAAAAATTTTGAAACTAAACCAGCAAATCCGACTACCAGAAAGGTCAAATCAAACAGCACACTGGGATTGGATCTCTAGTTTAGAGTAGGTCTGACTCTGAGTCTGAAAATTCAGATCTAATACCAACTAATAATTTAAGTAATCAAAATTAAAAATAAATACGTAGAAAAATTGGAAAATACTATCTGAAAATCAAAACACGTATCTAGGTATGTATTCTGGGGACGGGTATTACAAGTGCCCTTCCACGGACATTCTTAGTGTAGCGAAAGCATAGTGATCCTGCTGTTGCTCATTCACTTCTCAGTCTTCTTTTTAACGACTCCCGAGCTTCCTTTTACTGTTCATGTTCATCTATCATTATGAACTCTATAAATCCTTTGTAAATCGTACTTTTGTATTTTCTGTGATGTAATATTCATGTAATATTAGAACACGTTCTGTGATAACAGTGTACCTGTACAATAAAGTTGGAATGTATGTTACCACTGTGCTTCCGTACTTTGATTCCTGCCTCTACTGATATGCTTACTTAGCATAGTATGTAAGGGTACTTCCGTCTGCATATGTATGTTGCAGTAATGTCTTCGTACTAAGGGTGGGGCGTTACACCAGCAATTATCTTCTCATTCATGACATTGTAGATGACCTCATCTGATAGACACATTATGATTGTCGCCTTTGCATAGAAGTTGATGTTGTTTCACTCAACACCCTCCATCTTCGATGGCTTCTTCTCAATACCAAGCAAGGCCTTGTGTGTGCCCTCTTTCACGAGCAACGATGTTATTCGCATCTTCCATAACAAGAAGTTTGACCTCCCGTCGAATTTCTCCTCCTCAACTAGTTGTTGCGATCATCTTGCTAGCCATTTCCATGATACCAATTATTGTGATTAATGCTGATATAACAAGAGAGAAACCCGTGTTGAAGACTAGACAATGGAAGCGTAGAAGTGATCTACCACTAACAAGCAATAAAGACTAACCATCACAAAACGCAAGAACACTAGATTTAATATGGTTTGGCAAGAGTACCTGCGTCCACGGAAGGAGGAGAGAAATTATATTGCAAACAGAGAAGAAAATAAAAGTTACAAGAATTTTCTCTCTCATAACTCTCAATAGTGAAAATCTCTTAAACTTGACTTGCCTTCAAAGGCTACCCCCAGGGGCAGAACCGCCATAAGTCGACTATACTCAAGTATAAGTCGACCTATAATGTGTATTAGTCTACTATACCAAATATCAGTCGACGAATCTAAGAGAATTTGAGAACCTTACTTTCTATTTGAAAATATTACTCGATTAAACTGCAAAGTATAAGCCGACTAGTCCAAACATAAGTCAACTAGCCAGTTGATAAGTTGACTTATAATGTGCACAAGTCCTGTGCGTGTCCGTGCTTGATCTCTGAAGTTTGTAACACTTCCACCTGAATCTGAATTCTTCTCCA
This sequence comes from Agave tequilana, assembly GCA_038442645.1. NCBI lineage: Eukaryota > Viridiplantae > Streptophyta > Magnoliopsida > Asparagales > Asparagaceae > Agave > Agave tequilana. The sequence goes on from JAVJIF010034684.1 coordinate 98,977, forward strand.
ATGAATATGAGGTGCACAAAATACTTCCAATATATAGAGAGAGACTTGGATATATGCGGAAGGATTCGAGCCTGAACCTTTACCACTCAAACTCAATCTCACGATAATTAAATACAAGATCCACTCCATTAAGTTGATTTACATTGTTTAAAGTAACTAAAAATCAAAAATCAAGTATTTTGAATATTTTTGCCCATCCGTCAAGTGGACACAAAATGAACGACTGAAAATAGTGAGCTGGTTAGTTTAACGGTGTATAATATTTAAAACCTAACAAAATTTATGTGTGGTTTTTTTTAAATGTTTAGATCAAGACCAAATGGTGAATCGAGAATTTATATGTCTAAAGTCATAGATCTACGTAAAATGTTATTTTCTGCAGTCCATTTTGTGCTTACTTGATGGATAGGTAAAAAGTATTCAAAACACTTGATTTTTGATTTTAGTTACTTTAAATAATATAAATTAACTTCAACAAAATGGATCTCATTTTGAATATTCTGAGATTGAATTTGAGTGGCATGTACCCAACTCTCTCTCTCTCTCTCTCTCTCTATATCTCTATCTCTCTCTATATTATATATATATATATATATATATATATATATATATATATATAATATATATATATATTATATATATAATAACACCCTATCTTTCCCCCTCCGGACCTCCCTCTGTAACATGGGTACAACAATTGTACGAGCATATCACATATATTCACATGCACATCTCCCTCCTCCCTAACTATAACTCTTCCTTCATAAGCGCATATATATATATATATATATATATATATATATATATATATATATATATATATATATATATATATATATATATATATATATATAGGGAGCAGATCCTCTAAGAACGGTTCTCACGGATAGCTGTGAGAACTTTCACGTGGGTTGTCGGATTTGATAGATCAAATCAAATAAACCAGATCTCTATTAGATCCGACGGCTCACGTGAAAGTTCTCACAGGAATCCGTGAGAACCGTTCTTAGGGGATCAACTCACTATATATATATATATATATATATATATATATATATATATATATATATATATATAATATATATTCAAGTACATATATATAATGCATGTATGAATTTACGTACACAATACATATGTAAATTTTTCGTCTTCTCCCAACCGCCAACCTTCCTTCATGCTATGCAATGCACACATTACATCATAGAAACACATCATTTAGCACAATTATATCAACCATTAATCAAGGTCACATATTTTTGTTTTATCGATTTAGTTTCCAAAATTCACACTCGTATTTATTATATCTGCGTGTGTGTATTTATCATCAATACCATTTTTATACCACACTTTCTCATTTGGGTTTATTCATGTATTTAATTCTACTTAAGCTTTCGGTTTAATAATGACTCGGTAATAGACTCGTGATTCTTTGTTTACCAACATCAATATATTATTTCAACTCATTAACAATGATACAATTTTCACCATAATCTCGATCAATATAAAATATATATATATCAAGCAATATACTTTGCATCAATTTAGGAATCTAGACGGTGAAACGAGCCGAGGATTTCCCGGTATAATAATTAACTAATTTACACAATTTATACCGTGAATGTCAAACTATACTCAACTAATATTATAGTCAGATAGCTTCAACAATTAATATTATCATAAGTTAGCTTCTATAATTAATATTAAAATTAGCTAGCTTCCATAATTAATATTAAATTAATTAAGTTTTTGATCGAATATGGGGAACAAATTATTAAAATAAGCAAGAGGGAAAATTTTATTCACACTCGACTTGATGATTTTTTCGATATTAACGAGGTTCGCACAATCACCGCGAATTTATAAATAGAAAACATGATTTGCATATACTTGTTAATCAATATTTTTTTACATAAAAGGGAAAGAGGTATAAACCTCTAAAAATGATTAATTAATTAATCACCAAATATCACCGAAATCCCACTCCTCTTATTCTGGCTCATGCACAATGCACATCGGCCTCAGGTCACCTCGAGACTATCTCGGATCGAATTCGGGGTATCGATCAGATCTAAATGAAGAGAAGAGAGAAGAAAATAATAAAAAAAAATTAGAGAGAAGAAAGAAAGAGAAAGGATGAGAAAGATCAAAAATTAAGCTTGCAAATGAGTTGGAATAATTACTGCGGGGGAGAGAGTTAATGGCTTTCTTCTCTTTTTGCGAAGAGAGTTGCAGAGTAGGACGAGAAGAATTTGCAGAGTGGAATTTATGATGAAGCGAGTTTGGATTGATTTTTATACACTTCCACTGACCATCTCTCTCAACCGACCTCTCTCTCATTAAATAAATGTTATTATATATATATGTGTGTATTTATGTACACATATATATATTTGTACGTATCCTTTCTCATTCCATACTAAAATACACTTAAGTTTAAGCATAAATAATTGCTCACTAAAAAAGTAACTAAATTATTACCTATAATCATTCTTGACATTTACATAATCGAAAAATTAAAATTTTAAATTAGGATTAAATAATTTGGTTGTTATAGCTTTACCCCTCAGAGAAATTTTGTCCCTGAAACTAAGCATTCCTTGGAATAGATAAGGATAAAACTTTTGCATTTGATCTTCTGGTTCTCAAAATGACCTCTTCAACTTGCTGACTTCTCCATAGCACCATACTAGGGGAATCGATTTATTCCATGACTGTTTACTATATAATCCAAAATTTGTATTGGTTTCTCAGTATAAGATATATCCTCCTGAATCTATAGTGATTGGTAATGAATAACATGACTAGGATCCGATATATAATTTCTTAATTAAGAAACATGCAAAATGTTATATATCCTTTCCAATTCTGGGGGTAAGGCCAAGCGTTAGCAACAGTCCCAATTCTATCCTGCATTTCAATGGTCCAATGTATCGGGGATCTAATTTATTTTTTTTTGTCGACACGTACCATTCCTTTCATTGGGGAAACCTTTAGGAATAATTTATCTCCGATTAAAAATTCCAAGGGTTTACGATGCTATCTGCATAAGCTTTTATGTCTAATGTGTGTTGCCTTTATCTTTTCCTCAATTACTCGAATCTTCTCTGTGGTTTCTTGGATTATTTTGGTCAAATATTCTTCTACCTCTCCCAGCAAATCGGTGATCTACATCTCCTATATAAAAAGCTTCAAGTGGTGGCATACTAATGGTGGATTTGTAACTATTGTTATAAGAAAACTCAATCAAGGTAGATATTTATCCCAACTTTCCCCCCGAAATCCAACACACATGCCCTTAACATATCCTTCAATATCTGAATGGTCCTCTCTAATTGTCTATCTGTTTGGGAGTGCGTCACTGTGCTTGGCTGCAATTTAGTACCCATTGCTTCAGACAAACGCTTCCAGAATCTCTATTGAATTGAGGGTCTCACTCTGATACAATAATTTCTGGCACAACATACAATCTGACTATTTTCTGAAGATATACGTGAGTTAACTTATCCATCGAACAGTTAATCTGATTGGATAGGAAATGTGCAAATTTGGTGAGTATATCTTTGGCCCCAAGGGTACAATCGCTCTAGTTTTGATGATTCTAAACTCATGTGGTTAAGTATTAATTATCTTGATAAGTTTGTATAGAATACATATTTTTCAAATTAAAGAGTTAAAACAAGTTTCAACAGACAACTAAGTTGATGATTGAAGCAATGTGTGGTGAAGTTCAAAATTCAATGCAGATTGAAGAACAAATTGAGAGCTCAACACATATCAAAGTCAAGATTTCAAGATGGAGACTTAAAGTTTTTACAAAGAATGTAATTGTGAGTTTCTTTTATAGAATTTGTTAAAGCATGGACTAGAAATTGAGAGGTCAAGTATACACACACACAAAGTATTTACGTTTGCCTTTTTGATATAAAGTTTCTTTAGAAAATATATAATCATATACTTGGTTTTAACCAAAAACTATTTCAAAACTAATATCTTAAAAGTTTTTTTAAGAAGCAAAAATTAATTTTATTAAAGTTTATATTTGAAAAGATGTTTTAAATGATTGGGATATGTGATGGATAAATTCCTCACATATCAGAGTTTATCTATGTTTAAAAGAAATTTTTATAAATTTTTAGAAATTAAAATTTTGGTTAAGAATGTAAAGAAATAATTTTTAGTATCAAGGCTTTCGAAAGCTTTAGTGGTGCTTTCCAAAGTTGATACTTTGTGTCAGTTTTAGAAAGCTTCACGAAGCTTTCAAAAGCACTTTTTGCTCAGCTTATTTGTAAAACTGATCGAAGCTTCCGAAAGCTTCATGAAGCTTCCGAAAGCTGACTGCGCATAAGCTTTCAAAAGCTTCATGTCGAAAGTTGTATGCCAACGGTCTAAATATGACCATTGGATGCAATCAACTTTCAAAAGGTGAATAGTACCTTCGAAAAGCCCTACGTCTAACAACTCTTTTTTGAGCCTGAGCTATTTATATCTGTTCAATAAATTTTCTCAACAACAAGTTTTAATCAATCAAGTTTCACAACAAGTTTTCAACTGGAAGTTTCTTTAGTTCTATGGGCATTCATTCTCCATTCTCTCTAGTTTCTCACATACAAGCTTGAGCCATCAAACTTCTCATTTTTTTCTATATATAGGATCTTGTGATTATTACGTGTTTTCTAGTGATCAAGTCTAGTGATCAAGAGTATGATCACAAAACTCTCTTATTCTTTGTGAGATTTCCACAAGTGAAGTGCAGTTGTACTTTAGGTGTCGCAGTACCGAGAAGATCTTGTGGGATTCATAGTTGTAAGAGTTGCGGCTCCAAGTTGTTCGCCAGGGAACTTTAATGGAAATCCTCTATTGTGGTAGAGGTGGGTGAAAGTACACCTAGAGGGGGTGAATATGTGTTATGCTAATTAATTGTGAAAATACAACAAGTAAAATGAATAATAAAAATGGTCAACTCAAATTAAGAAGTGAAGCTGGATTCTTAATTAAGGGTTCTATAACAACTCCTCTATATTCCTCTAGATTAAGAGTTGAAGTGCTCAATTATCTGTTTGATTGAAGGAGAAAAACGACAAATATGAATGATGCAAGCAATATATAGCAGTGCAATGAAAGCAAAAATACAAGTGCAAGCGATTGAGATAAAGTAAGAGTGAGAGAAAGCAATCACAAACATAAGAAATTTGTTTGAGGTTCGAGCAACTTGCTCTACGACCCCGCCTTCACCGCAATGAAAGATTCACTATCCACTTAGGATCTTCTACAAGAAGTTATAATGTTCTACACAAGATCCGAAGTACACAACTCTAACATTCAATCCTCTACATAAGAGGTAGCACAAAGCCAATAAATTTTTCAAACTCTTAGTACCACAAAGATCACAATCCTCTCTTTACAACTTTCTAGAGTATAAAATGAGAAATAAAGCTCAAGAAGTTTGTGTGACAGAAAATTCAGTTAAAATGAATGAACCTGAGAGCTTAAAACTTGCAAAAATTGATTTGAAAGTGAGAACACTTGAAACTTGAAAATTAGAAATTTTCAAACTTTTCTCTTTGATAAAACTTGATTTTTCTTCAATAAAATGTTGCTTAATCCTCTATAAATGAATCATACATATGGCAATAGGTAAAAGTCATTAGAGATGTGAACCAGGGTATTAGGTGGGTGATTAGACCAAACAATGAGAAAAATACACATTGGAGAAAAGTCAAAAATCCAGCAGATTTAAAAACTAGCCATTATTGCAGCAGAGACAGCCTATCGGTCGACCGGCCGGTCGATCGCATGACCTAGTTCAAAATAGTCGTTGTCGATCGGCTCGACCGAAACAAAACAGAGAGCACTGACATGAGGAAAAGTCGATCGGTCGGTCGACCGAAGTGCTAAACAGTAGCCAGCCAAGATTTGGCGATTGACCAGTTGGTTGACCGACAAACTTATAGAAACATACCGTGCACAAATGGTCAACTGTTGTCGATCGAGTCGTTGTGCGTGCATTGCATATAGGGCAGTCGACCGCCTACCTCAAAAACCAGATAAAAGACTGTTTTTGAAATAGAACTCATTTTCAAATAATTTATATATGTATAGAATTTGTTCTGGCAACATATAGGCTATGAGATACATGTTTGAAACTGTATATGAAAATATGAAAAAAAATATAGAGCATATATCGATAACCATTTTGTAAACCAAAACCAAAAACTCGACATGAAACCTTGTATTGTGGGTATGATCTTGAACATCAATTCAACACTCTACACTTAAACATTCTAATTTCTTACATAGGTTTTCAATTTTTCGAACTCCTTCAAGTGAGCTTCTTCAAAAATTCATGCTTGAACGTTCGAGCTTGAATTCCATCTTTGAGTAAGCTTAAGCACTTCAACACCTTCTATTTGAGGAAGAATGAAAACTAATCTTCTTTGAATCTTGAAAAACTTAAGCACTTGAACTTAATTATTTTCTTAAAATTATATGAGTTTTGTAATCATCAAAACAAAAAACCGGTGATTGTTATCTTGGGTTAACAATCTCTTACATTTTGATGATGATAAAACACGTGTTATTTATTAAAAATAATATGAAAAGCTTTGAAAAGCTCCCCTTCAAATTAGACCTATATGAGCTCAAGTTCAATATATCAAAATGACTAAAAGAAATTGTCAATATATTCAAGTCACATGCATACATATATAGAAATTTAACAATTTAGAGTAATATGCATAAATAGCTATCCATCCATCCATCCATGCATCCTTCCACCAATAAAGTGTGCAATAAAGAAAAGAGAACTTAACTAACTATTACATAAAATATGGGTAAATGGATATAATACACATAAATTCATTTAAATTAAAGTAACCACAAATTCTTCTCCTCTTTTCCTATAAAAACTTTTAAATAACTACAAATTCTTCTCCCCCTTTTTGTCATACATAAAAGGAGGCAAATTTTGAGAGCATGTGACCAATTTAAAAACAATTGAAAGATGGAAACCAATTGAAAGATACCAAAAATAATGTAAGTTAATCAAAATAGACACGAATATTTGAAATCAACTGAAAAAACAAGTAAAAGAAATACCAATTTCAATTGAAAGATACCAATTTGAAAAAAAAAATTACGCTTAGGAATAATGAATCCATCATGCAAACATTCAATTCACGATAAATGAAAGAAAATCTATTATAATCAAGTCATTTTCTAAAAATATCGGTCAATTGAAATTCAGTAGAATATAATCAATTTTAATATCGCCTTTCTCAGAATGATCTCCAAGGAAGTAATATTTATATATGCATGGTCTTACTATGTTGATTTACATTCTTGTTCATATGAATAGTACTACTATTATAATAAAATATTTTAATATAATCATAATGCACATCATAATCAAGGAGAAGAATTTGGGCTCAAATCCTTTTCAATTAACGGAGTGAAAGTCAGAGGGTTGAATTTGAGTGGGAAGGATCCAGGCTCAAATTCTTTAAGAAGTACACAAGCGTGTGTGTGTATCAGAAATATGTATATCAGCCGACAGCTGAGAATCTCTCTCAGCCTGCGGT